>JBBPTE010000141.1:0-34632 GCA_038093935.1 Tylopilus cf. pallidocervicolor | reverse complement strand
CTAGTTCTCCTGGTATATTCCCTGAAACCTAGTGTTCAGCAGTACCACCACTACACTCTCACCATAGTCCAAGTCCTACAAGGCGACCAAAGTCTACAACATTGTCTCAGGTTTTAGGTTGCTTCATGATGGCTTCCCTTCCATTCTGCCATAGCTAGGCTGTGTGCTTCTCTTTCATTTCCACTCTCTTCTTATTTAGTTACTGTACTGCCTTGTTGGGTTGGCAGTGTGCACTTAGTCACTCTACAATCATGGCTCTGTCAGCATGACTCACATGCTTACTCAAGTGCTGATGCATCCCAAGTCCTATATGCTATTGGCAAGTCTAGACATACAGACATGACTTAGACATGCTCTCTGATAGTAGCATAGCCACATCCATGAATATATAAACCAGAGGCTACTGAGGATTGATTCCTCAGTCTAGTTCTTTTGGTGTATTCCCTGAAACTCAGAGTTCAGCAGTACTGTCACTACACTCTCATCACTAGTTCAAGTCCTTGTCAAAGTCTGGTCCTCTGGTGCAAGTCTGAGAGGTCCAGAGTTAGTGTATACAGAGGAAGGGTCAGAGTAAGAACTTGGCACAGGACTTGTATGTCATGCCCTTGCAAAGACTTGTGTCCTTGATTTCAGAGATCAGAAGTTCAGAGGTAAGAGAGAAGGTAAGAGAGACAGAGGTAGAGAAGACTGAGCATGAGAGGATAAGACTTAAGTTGATATTCATACTGAAGTACATTTTGGAGTTTGTAAGACTTTATATACTAGAGTATGTATCAGAGTTTGGAATAAGGAATGGAGGTGATTAGGAATGTGATATGGAGAGACTGAGTAATCAATAGAATATCAGAGTTCAGAGGTAAAAAAGTACCAGAGTGTGATACACTAAAGAATGTAGCATTATGAATAATAGACTAAGATAAAAGGGAATGAGGTGGAGACAGTGATGGAGGTATGGTTCAGAGATGTCAACTCTGGATACTTAATCACATGTGAGTTACCATGTCCCAGAGCTGTGCTTGATCTAATTTGGAATAGATTATAGTTTGGGTGGCATTTGGGATGTGGTAAGGGGGTCTCGCATAAGAAAGTAACTTGTACAGAGTGGAAGTGTGGACATTACCAGAGTTGTATGGAGTTGCCTTAGGGACTCTGGCATGGATATGACAGTCCTACAGGTGACCAAAGTTCAAGACTCTCCATTTATTGATTTTAGGTTGTTTCAGTGGGAACCCATAGGAAACCTAATGAACATGAAGAAGGCTATTGCTGACTTCCATAGATCCCACCCTGCTGCCCCCCAATCCCTTTCCATTGACCCTGTAGACTTTCTATTTTTATTCAAGAAAGCCAATAAACCCCTTATGGAGCTGCATGGACAGGAAATTCCTTTTGATCACCTAGAAGTTGATCTTTAGAAGGGGGGTAGTGTTGCAGTTGCTACACAATGAACATCAGACTTAGTTGTTTCTTTTCTTTTCCTTTATCTTACCATGATAATGGACATATCTTATCTTTTATCTTTGCAGTCCCAGCACAAGAGTGCATGGATGACACTGGTACTTCCAAAAGTCACATGACCACCAGTAGTACTTCTTACGATATTGAAGCAACCTAAAACCTTAAGCAATGTCGTAGACTTCGGTCGCCTTGTAGGACTTGGACTAAGAGAAGAGTATAGCGGTGGTACTGCTGAACACTAGGTTTCAGGGAATATACCAGGAGAACTAGACTGAGGACTCAGCCTTGCTAGCCTCTGGTTTATATATTGATGGTGTGTGGCTATGCTACTACCAGAGCGGCATGTCTAAGGTGAGTCCATATGTCTAGACTAGCCAATAGCGTATTGAGCTCAGGATGCGTCAGTGCCTGAGTAAGCGTGTGAGTCATGCTGACAGAGCCATGACTGTGGAGTGACTAAATGCGCACTGCCAACCCAACGAGGCAGCGTGGTAATTAAATAAGAAGGAATGGAGATTAAATAGAAGCGCACAGCCTGGCTATGGCAGAATGGAAGAGAAGCCATCAAGGCTGTGAAGCGGAAATGAAAAGGTGGCTGAGATCTCCGTATTCTAGATCTGAGATCTGGATCAGGCAAGGGTCTTGGTGCCAGACGGAACCTAGTGATCCCGAGTCCCGGTGGACGAGACTGTGGGTCCTACCATGCACTCTTGTGCTGGGTCTGCGAAGTAAAAATAAGATGTGTCTGTGTTCGCGAGAAGAAAGGAAAAGGAAAAAGATAACGCTAAGTCCGTGTTGTGTTGTAGTCCATTTGCAACACTACCCCCCTTCTATGGATCGACTTCCAGGCAATTAAACAGTACTTCCTGGGGAGAGTGGATCTCGTTTACGGGGTCGTGGGTAGGTTTGAATAAAAATAGAAAGTCGGTAGGGTCGATGAAAAGGGATCAGGGGGCAGCGGGGTGGGATCTATGAAATTCGGCAATCAATGCCTTTGCGTGTGTAAGGTTCCCCACGGGTTCCCATGTTCTATCAGTCTCATTGTAGCCCTTCCAGTGGATTAAATATTCTAGTCAACATCCCTTGTAGTGCAAGTCGACGATGAAGTCAACTTCCCATTTGTTGTCTCTGTCTTTCATAACTAGTACGGGTCCTGGTCGGTTTGCATGCTGGCCATCTAGGTGTTCTCTATATGGTTTGATCCAGGAGACGTTGATCATGGGATGTATGTGCATAGTGTGGGGTAGTCATAATGTTACTGCATTGGGTCTAGCCAATGCTGTGATGGTATATGGGCCTAGCCACTTTTCGGTTAGTTTCTTGCTAGCCCTTGTTAATTTAAGGTTTGCCATGCTAAGCCAGACTTGCTGGCCAACGGTATAAGCCGGTGCCTCGGACCGGTGTCTATCTGCTTGACATTTCATGCGTTCCTGCGCATGGATGATGTTCTGCTTCATCTCAGCAAGAAGTGTTAGGAAGTCATCAGTGGTGGATGCTTTGCTTTGTGCGGCTGATGGGGTAGAGGGTCCTGCCCGAACAGGGTAAGGGTGTGTCACCTCAAAGGGTGAACATTTCGTGGCAGAGTGCTTCTTGTTGTTGATGGAGAACTGAGCAATTGAGAGCCAATCAGGCCAATCGCTTTGTCGGTCAAAGCAATAAATACGTAAGAACTTGCCAACTTCCTTGTTAACAATCTCAGATTGTCCATCAGTCTGTGGATGGAAGGAAGTGGATAATTTAGTTTCTATTCCGAGCCTGCGGTTGATTTCTTTCATGACTTCAGATGTAAATTGGGGCCCACGATCTGAAGTGATCAATCTAGGGAGGCCATGGTGTTTCCACACATGGTTCATAAATAGCTTAGCAGTTTCTATGGCAGAGATTGACTTGGTGCAAGGGATCAGTTCTACTTCTTTGCTAAATTGGTCTACCACCGTCAAGATGGTGTCGTAACCCTGGGAGAGGGGAAGGTCGGTAATGAAATCAGTGGTAATGTGTTCCCAGGGTCCATCAGGGACCAGTAGCAGTTGAAGGAGCACACTAGGGGCCTGATTCATACTCTTGTGCCTTAGGCATGCATCGCACCTGGCGACGTACTCCTTGACCATCGAGGTCATGCCTGGCCACCAATAGCTGCGTTGCAGCAACTCTAAAGTCTTGTTGTGGCCCGGGTGTCCTGCAACCGGGGAGTCATGGCATGTTTGGATGACTTGCATCCATAATAAGTTAGAGTTTGGGACATATAATCGGCCATCAGGGTCGGATTGACAGCCGTCTCGTTCTTCTTTTACATTATATCTTTTCGTGAGTTCTTGTATATCCCTTTCAGATATTTTGCATGTTTCAAGGAATATCTTATGACGTAGTGATGCCCCTTCATCGGTGATTGAGATTGTGGTTGATCTAACCATCTTCGGGGAGATGACGCAAACCTGCCGAACTACTATCTGTTCGGAGGGGATAATGGTCACCCCTTTATTGTCATCTTCTATTCCTATTGCATGGTCCTCTCATCTAGAGAGGGTGTTGGCTTTTGCCATGGAAGCTCCTGGCTTGTGTACTCATATGGCGTTGAATCTAGATAAATATTGTGCCCAGCGTGCTTGTCTCCTGTTAAGGTCTTGTCTTGTCATGAACCATTGGAGATTTGCATGATCGTTCCAGATTTCGAAGGGTTGTCTAGCCCCTTCCAGGTAGTGGCGCCATTGTTCTAGCGCTTGGATCACCTCTAACATTTCTTTATCTGCGATGGGGTAATTTCATTCCTGGTCAGTCATCGAATGACTGGAATAGGCAACTGGGTGCCACTTTTCGTCTTTTAGTATCGAGAGCACTGCTCCTGTTGTATAGTCCGAGGAATCACTTTCTAGACAGAATTGGCAATCTATATCGGGGTATGCCAGGACTGGTGCAGTGGTGAAGCGGTTTTTAAGCATGTCGAATGCTTCTTGTTGGGCTTTTCCCCATAAGAAAGGGATGTCCTTCTTCGTTAGGTCATTGAGTGGTCTAGCCACCTTTGAATAGTCTTTGATAAACCTTCGATAGAAGTTTGCTAAACCCATGAATGAGTGGACCCTGCGGAGGTTCTTTGGGGTGGGCCACTCTAGGATTGCTTTCACCTTTTCGTTGTCCATTTTAATTCTGTCTTTTCCTACTATCATGCCTAGGAAGTCTACTTCTATGGCACGGAAAGTGCATTTCTCGGGTTTGACAAATAAATCGTTTTCTTCAAGCCTGTGAAGAACTTCAAGCACTATTCGGTTGTGCTCAGTTTGGTCATTGGTCTTGGTGAAGATCATTAAGTCGTCTATGTAGACGATTACCACATTGTCCATATTGGCAAAGGTCTTGTTCATCATTGCCTGGAAGGTAGCCAGGGAATTGCATAACCCAAAGTACATTACTAAGGGTTCGAATGCGCCTTTAAAGCAGACGAAAGCAGCTTTCCACTCGTCTCCTTCCTTGATTTGGACATTGTTGTATCCCCACTGGAGATCCATTTTTGTGAATAATTTAGCCCCATTTAGCTTGTCTACTAGTTGTGAAATGAGGGGGAGCAGGTAGTTGTTTTTGATGGTATGCTCGTTTAGGTATCTATAATCTTGTACCATGCGTTTCTTGCCATCTTTCTTTGGAACAAAGAACACCAGCGAGGTTTGAGGCAACTTAGAGGGCCGTATGTACCCCTTTGCTAATTGGTTGTCAAGGAATGCCTTAACCTCTTCTTGTTCCATTACCAATAGGGGAATGAGTCGTCCCTTTTTCAGCGTGAAAGATTCTTTTAACTCTATTGCATGGTTCCATGGTTTTCTCACGGGCATTCTTTCAGATTCCTTTTTCAAGAACCGTCCGTAGTATTTTTGGTATTCCTTGGGAACCAGTTCCTCAAGGGTTTTCTCATCAGGTTTTCCCATTTGCACTTCCAGTGCTCTAATCATGGCGTGTACTTGATACTGCAGGTCTTCCTCTTCCTTTTCCAGAATTCGGAGGAATACTGGCTTATCCTGTAAGTGGTGGCAGTGGCATGGACATCTCGTCATTTTTACAGTTCCTTTAGTCCAATCTATTTCCAGATTGTGTTTTTTTAACCATTCATATCCTAAGATGAATGCGTTCTTTCCTAGATCGGTTACTTCAGCTGTAACTTTCTCGTGATGTCCTTGATATTCCACGACCAGTTCTGCTGCATGGATAATACTTCCTGTGGAGTTCTTTGTACCATCCACGTTGTACACGGGGATGTCGTGTCGGAGTTTAAATAGAGGGAGGTTGGCATGTTGTGCCCAGACTCAGTCTATGAATATAGCATTCACACCACTATCTAGCAGTGCTTCGGTCTTAATATATTTTCCTTTGGACCACTGGTTGAAGGGTGTGATATGGATTTGTAGGAGGATCTCGCGATCCTGATGGAGCGTGCGAACGAAGATGTTGTTGGGAGGGAGATCTTTGTTGGCTACGTGCAGAGAGGTAGAAGGGGAATTAAGCACCAGTTTATCGTCCTGGCTGGGCTTCTCAGAAGGCCCCCCTGACAGCTGAGTTGAATCAGATAAGTTAGCTGAGAATTGTATAGTAGGGGAAAATTGTTCAGAGGCGTCACTATCGGAAATGTCCAGCTCTGTACATTCGTCGATAGTAAGAAGGGAGAAACGGTTCATCGAAGTGGATATTTTTTGTGAATTTTTGTGTACGTATTTTGAAGAAAAAGGTGGAGGAGGAAAGGAGATAGTCTGTTTATACGCACCAGTGCCTATTCCAGTCCCAATCTGGTTCAGGCACTCTCTTTTCCCTGTTTGGCTGCCAGAGCCTCATAGTCGCAGAACCAGGCCCACATGTTTTCGAAGTCAAGGCCCTGGATTGATGCCATGAAATCTCATTGTTTGCCCTTATCCTCTCTGGGAGGTGGGGCAGCGTTGGAGCTCGTGTGGCTTCTTGGCATAGCATGCATGTTCTCTTGTGGGATGAGTTTTCCATCTTCCCAGGACGTTGCTCCTTCCTCGGTGGAGCAGGCTTGGTGTGTTGGTGCTAACTTGTACCCTTTCCTGTGTCTCTTGTCGGCTCTGATAGTGAACCAACATTCGGGGCAGCGGGGGTATTTTGGTTCCTTGCATTTGTGGGATAGATGCCCTGTCTTCCCACAATTGTAACATAAAGGGCCACTTCTTGCAGCGTCTATATCCATTGCACTGGGATCTCTTCCCTTGCTTTGGAATCTTGTTGTTGTGGACATGGTTCCTTTCATAATTAGCTGTAGTAGGTCCGCTCATTCCCCTTGTTCTCGGAGGTGTGTGATGAAGATGTCGAGGGAGGCGGGATATCCATTGGTCATCATGTACCTCGTTGTTATTTTCAGATCAGCAGCTTTGAAGAGGAGGTTGATGCAGTGTTTTTCTGACAGTTGTGCTGTCAGTTGGTGCATCTGGAACTTTGTTAGGAAAGAAGCCATGTCCAAGCTTCCTTGTTTTAGTCCGAGCAGTTGTTGTTTATGCCATTCTTTGTCATTGGCGGGGCGAAAGTGGAGGGCAAGATCTCTTTCCAGTTCTTGCCATGTGGGCCACCCGTGCATGGTGACTGCTCTGACGATGGACCTGGCTAAGATCCCTGCCTGTCCTCCTTTTAGCTGTCCAATCATGGCCCGAACTCCAGCTTCTCCTGCCAAGGCCACTGGGTTTTCTTCTTTCCACATGGTGACCTTGGCCCACCATTCGTCGAACTTTCATCCCCTTGTCCCATCGTATTCTCCTGGATCGGGAACTACTTTAGAGAATTTTGGTGCAGCAGGGATCTCAGGTACGGCAGGCACTGGACCTCCTTGGGCTTGAGCTTGGAACACGGCCAGCGCATTCTGTTGATTCATGAGCAACTGCTGTTGCTGAGCTAGTAAATTTGTTGCTGAGCTAGTAAATTTGTTGCAGCGTTAAGCTGCGCTTGCATGTTGTTGAAGGCTTGAAGTTGGGCTTCAAGCCAACTTTGTACGTTTGCGCCAAATTGGGCTTGTTCTTGGTTGCCGTCATTAATGAATGTGGCAATGGCTTCTTGGAGTTGTTGGGGGAGTGCATTCTGGGCCATTTCCATAAAAAAAAAATTATTTAGAAAAACTTTCTGTAGTCAACCCTCAGTAAGTCCTATAACCTCTTTACACTATTGGGGACATGGTATCCCAGTACTCCACCAAAGCCTATACGGTAGGCTTTTCTTTCATAAGTGCGGCGCTGTCTTTTCCTAGGCCCAGGCGGGGAAGGTGAAGGACTGGGCAATAAGGGGGTGAGCGGTGAAAGTGGCTCCTCTGGAGAAGGAGATCTGCTCCTCTTGGCAGCACGGTCAGGGAAGGCGGCGTAGTGTTCTTCAGATGAATAGCAGAGGCGGGGTGGGCTCTCTTCTCATTTGGGGAAAGGGTTGCAGCTCTCATAAATCTCTCCTTTCTCTAACTCATCGAAGAGTTCTGGGTAGTTTTCTCTCGTAAGTGGCGGTGGGCCAGGGTGGAGGAAAGGTGGTGGTGACCCTTCTGGTGAGAAGTCATTGGGGTCGATTGATGGGTCTCTCTCGGCTGCAAGTCGGTGTTCTAGCTCTCGCTCTAAGCTGTCACAGATATCCAACGATGTTCGTTCTTGTGGACACTCATTCTCTTGAGCTCCTTCTGAATACTCTGAAAATTCTCTTGACGGCTCTCCACGTCCTATACCCGATGCCTCTCCTGCTACCGGGGGTTCTTCTACTACGTTAAGTGGTTGAGCTATGAGGGTGGCAATACGGAGGGCATACTCCTCAAACTCTTCGGCTGTAGAGAACAAAGATCTGTGGAAGCTGATCGGCACTTATGTCCACTTGACGGTTAGCGACTGTGCTTGATCCGTTACGTTTGTTTATGAAACAATGCACTCATGGAAATGCGAAGGCAAGGGAAGTAATGGTTAGTCTAGTTCTAATGAAGCAACCTAAAACCTTCGATGTCGTAGACTTCGGTCACCTTGTAGGACTTGGACTGAGGTGAGAGTATAGCGGTGGTACTGCTGAACACTAGGTTTCAGGGAATATACCAGGAGAACTAGACTGAGGACTCAGCCTTGCTAGCCTCTGGTTTATATATTGATGGTGTGTGGCTATGCTACTACCAGAGCGGCATGTCTAAGGTGAGTCCATATGTCTAGACTAGCCAATAGCGTATTGAGCTCAGGATGCGTCAGTGCCTGAGTAAGCGTGTGAGTCATGCTGACAGAGCCATGACTGTGGAGTGACTAAATGCGCACTGCCAACCCAACGAGGCAGCACGGTAATTAAATAAGAAGAGGCAGAGATTAAATAGAAGCACATAGCCTGGCTGTGGCAGAATGGAAGAGAAGCCATCAAGGCTGTGAAGCGGAAATGAAAAGGTGGCTGAGATCTCCATATCCTAGATCTGAGATCCGGATCAGGCGAGAGTCTCTGTGCCAGATGGAACCTAGTGATCCGGAGTCCCAATGGGACAAGACTGTGGATCCTACCATGCACTCTTGTGCTGGGTCTGCGAAGTGAGGATAAGGTGCATCTGTGTTTGTGATAAGATAAAGAGAAAAGAAAATAATGCTAAGTTCGTGTTGCGTAGTAGTCCGTTTGCAACATCCTTCACCTTTCTACAATCCAGCTAAGATTTCCCTCAAGGAACTCAGGTATCCAACCAATCATATCTTGCACCCCACTGGCTACCCTACTTGGAAATCTTTATGCATGTGGATAGACATTAAATGAGAAAGGTCTTGTCCCATCATCAACTACAAACTATACAACTGTGGATTGAAGGATTAGTCGAAGTTCAGGGACCTTCAAGGTAATGAGGGGGTAATGTTACAATTCCTCTGCTCCTTGCTCTCACCATACCATGACCATGTCTTCTTTTCTCCTTTCTTGGACTATTGTTTCATTTTGTGATGACTCATCCTTACTTTGTCACCTTTGGCCAATTACTCATCTTCCCTTGTCATCATCGGCTGATTACTCATCCTCTCTTTGTCACCACCAGCCAATTACCTCATCACCTTTTAGTCACTATTGGCTAATTGTCCACTTACTTCATTATTGCTTACCTTCCTTCATTGACTCATACCTGTTTTTCAACGTTCTATGACCTTCCTTCTGATTACCAATACAAGATACCCCAATGGTATATAAACCCAGTAGAACTACCCATGTTCCTTAGCTAGTTCTTCCTTAGGAATACACCTGGTTCTCCTGTTGAACCTAGTGGCTGGCTCCCTTAGTCGCACCCTCCTCAGAATCTCTAGTTGATCGCTTTCCTTCTCCTCACTAGAAGATTGACAGCTCCTTAGTCCCCTCAAACCTTAGAACGACTCTTGTTATTACCTCCCTTCTTGCTGCTAGAAGGTTGATGGTTCTCAGTTCCTCAGTCATGTTATTCCCGATGTTCCCAAGAACCCACCACAGTCTATGAGCCTCTACCTAAGGCTATGTTCACCCCTACCCAAGTCAAACATAACATGACTCATGTCTGTATTCTAGATCTGAAGATCCGCATTAGGTGACAGTCATCATCATATCGTAAGAAGTACTACTGGTGGTCATGTGACTCTTGGAGATACCAGTGTCATCCATGTACTCTTCTTCCAGGACTGAAGATAAAGATAAGGTGCATCCATTATTACAATAAGATAGGAAGAAAGAAAAGAAAAGACTAAATCTGATGTTTATTGTGCAGTGACTGCAACAGCATCTGCCTTTGCCATTGAAGCTCCTGGCTTATGGACCCATATAGTGTTAAATTGTGATAAGTATTGCACCCAGTGTACCTGTCATTGGTTTAGATCTTGCTTTGTCATGAAGAATTGGAGGTTGGCATGGTCATTCCAGATCTCAAATGGGTGTCTAGCACCCTCCAGGTAGTGTCTCCACTGCTCTAGGGCTTGGATAACATCTAGCATTTCCTTGTCAGCAATGGAATAGTTTCATTCCTGGTCAATCATGGAGTGACTGGAATAGGCCACCAGATGCCATTTATCCTTTTTTAGAATAGAGAGCACTGCTCCTGTGGTGAAATCAGATGAGTTGCTTTCTAAGCAGAATTGACAATCTATATTGGGATAAGCCAGTATTGGCACTGTCATGAAGTGTTCTTTAAGTGTGTCAAACACCTTTTGGCAGTCATCACTCCAGGTAAAAGCCATGTCCTTTTTTGTCAGGTTATTGAGTGGTCTAGCCACCTTGCTGTAATCTTTGATAAAGTGACAATAGAAGTTTGCTAAGCCCATAAAACTGTGTACTCTGTGAAGGTTCTTTGGTGCTGGCCAATCTAAGATTGCCTGGACTTTTTTGTTGTCCATTTTTATTCTGTTCTTTCCAACTATCATGCCTAGGAAGTCAACTTTCATGGCATGAAAAGAGCATTTCTCTGATTTTACAAATAAATTATTTTCTTTGAGCTGATGGAGTACCTCCAGTATGATTCTGTCATGCTTGGCAATGTTGTCAGTTTTGGTGAAGATCATTAGGTCATCAATGTATACAATGACAATCTTGTCCATATCAGTGAAGATTTCATTCATATGAAAGCAGCTTTCTGTTTATTGCCTTCCTTGTGTGGACATTGTTGTATCCCCACTGGAGATCCATTTTGGTGAATAACTTAGCCTCTTGAAGCTTGTCAACAAGCTGGGAGATAAGGGGGAGTGGATAATTATTTTTGATGGTGTGTTTATTTAGATATTGATAATTCTGTACCATGTGCTTTTTACTGTCCTTTTTTGGAATGAAGAAGACTGGTGATGTTTGAGGGGATTTAGATGGTTGAATGTACCCCTTTGTTAGTTGATCATCTAGATGATCATCTAGAAAAGCTTTGACTTCTTCTTGTTCCATCACTGAAAGGGGAATCAGTCTACCCTTTTTTTGGCTTAAAGGTATCTTTGAGATCAATCCTATAATCCTATGGTTTACATGTAGGCATTCATTCTGATTTCTTCTTTGAGAACTGTCCATAGTATTTTTGATATTCCTTGGAAACCAGTTCCTCAAGGGTCTTTTCTTTTGATTTATCCAACCATGCTTCTAGTGCTTTGATTGTAGTGTGGATTTGGTATTGCATCTCCTCCTCTTCTTTTTCTAGAATTTGGAGAAATACCAGCTTATCCTGCAGGCAGTGGCAATGGCATAGGCAATGGGTCATTTTAACCATTTCTTTGGTTCAGTCAATTTCAGAGTTGTGGTGATTGAGCAATTTGTAACCTAAAATGAACAAATTCTTTCCTAAATTGGTGACCTCAGTGGTGACTTTTTCCCTATGCCCTTGATATTCCACTACCAACTCCACTGCATGGATAATGCTTCTTGCAGAGTTTTTCATGCTGTTCACATTGTACACAGGGATATCATGTCAGAGTTTAAATAGAGGGAGTTTGGTGTCTTGCACAAATTTCTAATCAATAAATATGGCATTAGCTCCACTGTCAAGCAGAGCATTGGTTTTTATGTGATTCTCCTTGGTTCTAGTTGAGAAGGGGGGAATGCAAATGGAGAGAAGGATCTTACAATCCTGATGAAGGTTCCTCATGAAGATGTCATTGGGTTCTTTTTCTCCATGAGAAACACATGTTGTTAACATTACTACCATGTGTAGCATTCTGTTTGTTCTTTCTTGGCTTGAAGGCTTTTATCCAGTTTTTGTTATTATGCCTTCTTTATGCTTATTGATCTTTGCTAGGACTTTTGAGTACACTTGGTAGTATTTGTGTAGAACTAGCTACTGCTACAGGATACAAGGCTACTTCTTATATACTAGAGAACTTGGAGCACAGGCCAAGTCATAAGGTGTCCTCATGGCTTTGCTATGTATTGTACAAAAGGTTAGAGTGGACATGAGGTGTCCTTATATCCATACAGCAGAACAAAAATGAAAGATATGCCATGAGGTGTTCTCATGGTGCAGTATACTATGAATGCTATGAACAATCAAGGATCCAGTGATGAAGGTGAAAAGAATCTAGTGGAGACAACCAACCAGGCCCAATATTTGGGTGATTGGGCAATGTCCCTGTAAACTAGAGGAATGATAGGGGCATTGAGGTAATCTTTCAGAGATTGTTCCATAAACTATCCCATGGTCATTATTCCATAGTGTAAGGAGTCAAAGGTTTTAAGTAAATGGAATTTCAGAGTAGAGGGTGTTGCAAATAGACTATAATGCAACATGAACTTAGCATTTTTTTTCTTTTCTTATCTTATCATGTACAAGGACACATCTTATCTTCACTTTCACAGACCCAGCACAAGAGTGCATGATAGAGGCCAGACCCCATTCAATCTCAGTACTATTAAGTTCCATCTGGCATAGGGACTCTTACCTAATCCAGATCTTAGATCTAAGATATGGAGATCTTAGCCACCTTTAATCTCCATCTTACAGCCTTGATGGCTTCTTTTCCATTTGCCACAGCCAGGCTGTACACTTCTATTTCATTTCCATTGTCTTCTTATTTAATCACCACACTACCTCATTGGGTTGGCAGTGTGTACTTAGTCATACTGCAGTCATGGCTCTGTCAGCATGACTCACATACTTACTTAGGGGCTGACATGTCCTGAGTCTGATACACCATTGGCTAGTCTAGACATATGAATACAACTTAGACATGCTCTCAGGTAGTAGCATAGCCACACATTGTTAATATATAAACCAGAGACTACTAAGGATCAATTTCTTAGTCTAGTTCTCCTGGTGTATTCCCTGAAACCTAGTGTTTAGCAGCATTGCTACTTTACTCTCATCTCTAGTCCAAGCTCTATAGGCAACTGAAGTCCAAGATCTACTGCATCTATTGGTTTTAGGTTGTTTTATTAGAACTAGACTAACTTTACTTTCCTTGCCTTCACATTCACCCAAGAGTGCATTGTTTCTTTTACACAAACATAACAGATTAAAGCACAGTTGCTAACTGATAAGCAGACAATAAGTGCCAATCAGCTTCCATAGAACACTTGCCTCTACAGCCACCGAGTTCAAGGAGTATGCCCTTCATATTGCCACCCTCCTCAAAAACCCCATTAACATAGTAAAAGGCACCCTAGTAGTAGAAGGAGTAGCATCAGGTTTAGGATGTGGAGAGCCATTGAGAGGATCTTTGAGAGGATTAGAAGGGGTTTAAGAGAATAAACACCCATTAGCACAAACATTATGGGACATCCACAACAACTTAGAGAGAGAACTCTCACATAGGATAGCAGCAAGCCAAGAGAGAGAACCAAGCATTGACCCCAATAACTTCTCACCAGAAGGGTCTACACCATCTTTTTTCCACTCTGTCATACTGCCACTTATAAGAGAGAACTTCCCTGACCTCTTCAGTGAATTAGAGGAAGAAGAGATCTTAGAGAGAGACTTTCCAAAGTGAAAAGAGAGCCCACCCCTCCTCTGCTATTCATCAGAAGAACACTGCACTGCCTTTCCAAACCATGCTACCAAGAGGAGCAGATCACTTTCTCCAGAGGAGCCACTTTCACTGCTCACTCCCTTATCACCCACTCCTTCACCTCCCCCACCTGGACCCAGGAAAAGACAGCGCCACATGTACAAGAGAAAAGCCTACTGAATTGGCTTTGGAGGAGTACTGGAATATCATGTCCCAAATAGTATAAAAAGACTACAAGATCAACTGTGGGTTGATTACAAGGCCTTCTTTTAGATAATATAATCTTTTACCCTACACTTATGCAATGGCCAACAACACCCTTCTCCAACAACTCCAAGAAACAATTGCCAGATTCATTCAAGATGGCACACAAGAACAAGGGCACTTTGCTGCCAACCTACAAGAATGGTTAGAGGCCCAATTACAAGCCTTTAACAACATGCAAGCACAGCTTAATGCTGCAACAAATATAATGACTCAATAGCAGAACCTACTGGCCCAGCAGTAGCAATTGCTAATAAACCAACAAATGCACTAGCCATATTCCAAGCACAAGCACAAGGAGGACCTATTCTTGCTGCACCAGGAGCACTCAAAGCTCTGAAATTCTCAAAAGTGGTTCCTGACCCAGGAGACTACAATGGAATCAGGGGACAAAAATTCAACAGATGGTGGACCAAGGTCACCATGTGGAAAGAAGAAAACTCTGTGGCCTTAGCAGAAGAAGCAGGGGTACATGTAGTGATTGGCTGCCTCAAAGGAGGATAGGCAGGCATTCTAGCCCAGTCCATCATCAGAGCCACTCCCACACAAGGATGGCCATCATGGGAATATCTTGAAAAAGATCTCACTCACCCTGCTAATGACAAGAAATTGCATAAACAACAATTACTAGGGCTAAAAAAAGAGAACTCTGACATGGCCTTGTTCCTGACTAAATTCCAGATGTACTAGCTAATGGCACAGCTGTCCAAGAAACAATGCATCGACCTACTCTTTAAAGCTGCTGATTCCAAAATCACAACTTGCTATATAATGATGACCAGTTACCTGGCATCATTAGCAGTGTTCATTGCCCACCTCCAAGAACAAGGGAAAAGGGCAGATTTATTACAATTAATCACCAAGGGCATCTCTAGTGCCACCACAAGATTCCAGGTGAAAGGGAGAGACCCAAACACCATGAATATTGACACCACTCAAAGCAGCCCCTTCTGTTACAACTGTGGAAAAACTAGGCATATTTCCCATGAATGCAAAGAATCAAAATACCCCTGCTGTCCTGAATGCCAGTTCACTATAAGGACTGATAAAAGATACTGAAAGGGGTGTAAACTTGCACTGTCCTGACAAGTTTACTCTGCCAACAAAGGAGCAATGTTCTGGGAAAATGAAAAACTCACCCAAGAAGAGTGAGTCCACACAATACCATGAAGCCAGACAAACTCCAACACTACCCCACCTCCCAGGAAGGACAAGGGCAAACAATGTGATTTCATGGCATTGATTCAGGGCCTCGACTTTGAAAACATATAGGCCTGGTTCCACAACTATGAGGCTCTGGCAGCCAAATCAGGAAAAGGGAGTGCCTGAACCAGATCAGGACTGGAACAGGCACTGGTGCATATAAACAGACAATCTCCACTCTGCTGCAATCTTTTTCTTCCAAATACATATAAAATATAAAAAAATTATCTGTTTCTCTGAATCATTTTTCCTTTCTCACAATTGATGAATGTACAGAGCTGGACACTTCCAATAGTGATGTCTTTGAACAATTTTCACCTACAATACAAGTGCATGTGAACTTATCTGATTCAACTCAGCCATCAGGGGGATCTCCCAGAGAGCCTGGCCAGGACAATAAACTGGTGCTTAATTCCCCTCTTACACCTCCACCACATGGGACTGCATCAGATCTCACTCCTGATGACATCTTTGTCCACAGCCTCCACCAGGATCAAGAGATCCTCCTCCCTATCTGCATTACACCCTTCAATTAGCAATCCAAAGGAAATTACATCAGAACAGAAGCGCTGCTTGATAGTAGCACCAATGTCATATTTGTAGACCACACCTGGGCACAACAATCTAACCTTCCCTTTTTTAAACTCCAACACAATACCCCCATGTTGTTATAAACAGTACTCCTCTGGGTCCACTATATGGTCTATGGATAATCTTGCACTTGGACACCTGCCTAAACCCAAGATGCTAGCCCTTTCTCATTCATCAATCCCCCTCTGTTGAGACACCAGTCATCCAAACATATCCCTACCCTCAAAGGAAAGGCAGCTCATGAACACCTGATATCCAGAAGGTACTTCCCTAAGGAAAGCCTCTTATTCACCCAGGAATATAGCCCCTTTCAACCAAGCCAATGAACCCTTGAAGAAGAGTCACTACAGTAGTACCACAGTATTCCAAGTTATCATAACCATGGTACAACATCCCCACAAGTCACCATGGATGTGTCATAGCATCCAAGTCATTGAGGCTGTATCTGTTGCAAACAGACTACAATGCAACATGAACTTAGCATTACTTTCTTTTCTCCTTTATCTTATTGCACAACATGGACACATCTTATCTTCACAGACCCAGCACAAGAGTGCACAGTAGAGGCCAGACCCTCATCAGATCTCAGTACTACTAGGTTCCATCTGGCACAGGGACTCTCACCCAATCCAGATCTCTGATCTAGGATATGGAGATCTCAACCACCCTTTTAATCTCTGTCTCACAGCTTTAATGGCTTCACTTCCATTTCCTTCTTTTCATTTCTACTCACTTCTATTTAATCACCACGCTGCCTTGTTGGGTTAGCAGTGTGATACTTAGTCACTCCACAATCATGGCTCTGACAGCATGACTCATACATGTACTCAGGCACTGACACATCCTGAGCTCAATATGCTATTGGCTAGTCTAGACATACAGACTCACCTTAGACATGCCACTCTGGTAGTAGCATAGCCACCTTCCATGAATATATAAACCAGAGGCTAGCAAAGCTGAATCCTCAGTCTAGTTCTCTTGGTGTATTTCCTAGAACCCAGTGTCTAGCAGCACCACCACTACACTCTCACTCTTAGTCCAAGTCCTACAAGGCAACTGAAGGTCTCTAGCATTACCACTCAAGGTTTTAGATTGTTTTATTAGAACTAGACTAACTTTACTTCCCTCGCCTTCACATTCCCATGAATGTATTGTTTCATAAATGAACGTAATGGATTAAGTACAAGTCGCTAACCAACAAGTGGGCCACTAGTGCTGATCAGCTTCCACAGATCTCTTTTCTTTACACCCATAGACTTTGAGGAGTACACCCTCCATATCACCACCCTCATTGCCCAACCTGTTAACATTGTAGAAGAAATCCTGGAAGTAGAAGGAGAAGCTTTGGGAATAGAGTATGAAAAGCTGTCAAGAGCATCATCAGAAGGATCAGGAGAGGTTCAAGAGAATGAATGCCCATTAATACAAACCTTGTGGGACATCCAAGACAGCTTAGAGAGAGAGCTTGCCAGGAGAGTAGCTGCAAGCCAAGAGAGAGAACCAACCATCAACCCAAATGATTTTACACCAGAAGGGTCACCACCACCTTCCCTCTGCCCCATTCCACCACCACTTATGAGAGAGAACTTTCCAGAACTCTTTGACAAGTTAGAGAAAGAAAAGATCTTAGAAAAGAGAATCATTTCCAAGTGAGAAGAGTCCCCATCCCTTCTCCACTATTTATTAGAAGAATGCCACACCACCTTCTCCAACCATGCCAACAAGAGGAGCAGATCACCTTCATCAAAGGAGCTGCTTTTGCTGCTCACCCCCTTATCGCCCAGTCCTTCACCTCCCCTGCCTGGGCCTAGGAAAAGACAGTGCTGCAAGTATGAGAGAAAAGCCTATCGAATTGGCTTTGAAGGAGTATCAGGATACTATGTTCCAAATAGTATAAAAAAACTCAAAGACCAACCATGGGCTAACTACAAAGACTTTTTCTAAAATAAATATCTCTTTTATGTCATGGCCCAGAATGCACTTCCCCAACAGCTCCAAGATGCCATCACTGGTTTCATTAATAATGGAACACAAGAACAAGGACACGTTGCTGCCAATCTACAAGGATGGCTTGAAGCTCAACTTTTAGCATTCAACAATATGCAAGCACAACTAAACACTGCAACTAATATGATGACACAACAGCAAAATCTACTAGCACAGCAGCAACAGCTGCTAACAAATCAACAAAATGCACTAGCAGTATTTCAAGTACAAGGAATGGGTGGGCTGGTACCCACAGCACCACGAGCACTGGAAACACCCAAGTTCTCCAAGGTAGTCCCTGACCCTGGAGAATATGATGGAACAAGGGAACAAAAGTTTGATGAATGGTGGACCAAGGTAACCATGTGGAAAGAAGAGAACCTGGTTGCCTTGGCAGGAGAAGCAGGAGTTCAAGTGGTGATCAAACAACTCAAGGGAGGACAAGATGGAATTCTGGCATGATCAATAGTTGAAGCTGTCCCAACACATGGATGGCCAACATGAAAAGATCTAGAAAGGGATCTCATCCTTCATTTCTGCCTGGCAAATGACAAAGAGTGGCATAAACAACAACTATTGTCACTAAAACAAGGAAACTCTGACATGGCCTCATTCCTTACCAAATTCCAAATGCATCAGCTAATGGTGCAGCTATCAGAAAAGCAATGCATTGACCTCCTTTTCAAAGCTGCCGACCCAAAAATACAATGCACTACATGATGACAACCAGTTACCCAGCATCTTTAGATGTGTTCATTGCCCACCTTTGAGAGCAAGGAGAAAGGGCCAACCTTCTATGCCTCATAACAAAAGGCACCACCTTCTCGACAAGATTCCAGGGAAGGGTAAAAGATCCTAATGTCATGGAAATTGATGCCACAAGAAGTGGCCCTCTTTGCTACAATTGTGGAAGAAATGAACATCTCTCCCACAATTGTAAAGCAGCAAAATACCCAAGATGCCCAGAATGTCAGTTTATGATAAGAGCCAACAAGAAACACTGAAAGGAATGTAAGATGGCATCACCTTGCCAAGCCTGCTCCACTGATGAAGGAGCAACATCCTGGGAAGACAAAAAACTCACCCCACAAGAACAAGTGCGTGTGACACCAAGAAGCTGTACTAGTTCCAATGCTACCCAACCTCCCAGAGAGAACAAGGACAAACAATGCAACTTCATGGCATCAATCCAGGGCCTTGATTTCAAAAATGCATAGGCATGGTTCTGCAACTATAAAGCTCTTGTAGCCAAATCAGAAAAAGGGAGTGCCTGAATCAGATTGGGACTAGAATAGGCATTGGTGCATATAAACAGACAATTTCATTTCCTCCACAATCTTTCTCTTCCAAATACATATAAAACATACAAAAATTATCAATTTCTCTAAATAAGTTCTCTCTTCTTATTATTGACAAATGTACAGAGCTGGACACTTCAGATGGTGATGCCTCTGAATAATTTTCACCTATGATATGCATTTTCACTAACTTATCTGATTCAACTCAGCCATCAGGGGGGTCTTCCAAGGAGTCTGGCCAGGACAATAAACTGGTGCTTAATTCCTCTCCTACACCTCCACCACATGATACTGCATCAGATCCCACTCCTGATGACATCTTTGTATGCAGTCTCCACCAGGATCACAAGATCCTTCTCCCTATCCACATAGCACCCTTCAATCAAAGATCTGAAGGAAACTATGTTAAGGTAGACATGCTATTAGATAGTGGCGCAAATGTGATATTCATGGATTGTGCCTGGGCACAATAATCCCACCTCCCTTTATTTAAACTCCAATATGATATCTATATGTATAACATGGACAGCACAAAAAACTCTGTGGAAAGCATTACTCATGCAGCAGAACTGATAGTAGAATATCAAGAGCATAGAGAAAAAGTTACTGCCAAAGTAACTGATCTAGGCAAAAATGCCTTTATCTTGGGATACGAATGGCTAAAATGCCACAATCCCAAAATAGATTGGACCAAGGGAATGGTAAAAATGACTAGATGTTTACACCACTACCATCACTTGCAGGATAAGCCGGTGTTCCTCCAACTTCTGGAAAAGGAAGAAGAGGACATGTAATACCAAGTCCACACTACCATTAGAGCACTAGAAATGCAGTTGGACAAACTTAAAGAAAGAACCCTTGAGGAACTGGTTCCCAAGGAATACAAAAAATTTTACAAATGGTTCTCAAAGAAGGAATCTAAAAGAATGCCCATCAGAAAACCATGGGACCATGCAATAGAACTAAAAGAATCCTTTACACTGAAAAAGGACAGACTAATTCCCTTATTAATAATGGAACAAGAAGAGGTTAAGGTATTCCTTGACAACCAATTAGCAAAGGGGTACATACGATTCTCTAAGTTGCCTCAAACCTCACTGGTGTTCTTTGTCCCCAGAAAGGACAGAAAGAAGTGCATGATACAAGATTACAGATACCTAAACAAGCATACCATCAAAAATAATTATCCACTTCTCCTGATCTTGCAGCTTGTGGACAAGCTTAATGGGGCTAAACTATTTACCAAAATGGACCTTTGATGGGGATACAACAACATCTGAATCAAGGAAGGAGATGAGTGGAAAGCCACATTTGTCTGCTTCAAAGGCATATTTGAACCCTTAGTAATGTACTTCAGGTTATGCAATTCCCCCACCACTTTCCAGGCAATGATGAATGAAATCTTTGCTGATATGGACAAAGTTGTGATTGTTTGCATAGACAATCTTATGATTTTCATGAATACCAACAACCACACTGAGCATGACCAGATAGTGCTTGAAGTTCTTTGCAGGCTTGAAGAAAATAATCTATTTGTCAAACCAGAGAAGTGCACCTTTCATGCCACCAAAGTAGATTTCCTTGGCATGATAGTTGGGAAAAATGGAATAAAGATGGATAATGAAAAGGTAAAAGCAATTCTAGACTGGCCTGCCCCAAAGAATCTCCAAGAGGTTCAATCCTTCATGGGATTAGCAAACATTTATCATAGGTTCATCAAAGATTACTCAAAAGTGGCTAGACCACTAAATGACCTAATGAAGAAAGGGATGCCTTTCTTATGGGGACAGGTCCAACAAGAAGTGTTTGATATGCTGAAACAACAATTCACCACCGCACCCATCCTAGCATACCCCAATATAGATTGTCAATTTCACTTAGAAATTGACTCTTCAGACTTTACCATGGGAGCAGTGCTCTCCATACTAAAAGAAGAAAAATGGCATTCAGTTGCCTATTTCAGCCACTCAATGATGGACCAGGAATAAAATTATCCAATTGCTAACAAAGAAATGCTGGGTGTAATCCAAGCATTAGAACAATAGTGACACTACCTGAAGGGTGCTAGATACCCCTTTGAGATATGGAATGACCATGTGAACCTCCAATGGTTCATGACAAGGCAAAACCTCAACAGATAACAAGCATGCTGGGTGCAATATTTATCAAGGTTTCATACCATATGGGTCCATAAACCTGGAATCTCTATGGCAAAAGCCAATGCTCTCTCTAGATGAGAGGACCACACAAAAGAAATAGAAGATGATAACAAAGAGATAACCATTATCCCCTCCAAACAAATAGTAGTTCAGCAGGTTTGTGTCATCTCCCCAGAGATGGTTAGATCCACCATGATCTCAATCACTGATGAAGGGGCACAAATATACCATAATATATTCCTAGAAACATGCAAGCTCTTTGAACATGACATACGGGACCTTGCTAAAAGATATAATATAAAAGAAGAAAAAGATGGCTATCTATCTGATCCCAATGGCCACCTATATATCCCAAACTCTAATTTATTATGGATGCAGGTCATTCACAACTCCCATGACTTCCCAGTTGCAGGACATCCAGGATATGAAAAGATGTTAGAATTACTGCAGCACAGCCACTGGTGGCCAGGCATGACCTCAATGGTCAAGGAATATGTTGCTAGATGCAACACTTGCCAAAGGCACAAGGGTATGAATCAGGCCTCTAGCAGGCTTCTTCAACCACTACTGGTTCCTGAGGGACCTTGGGAACATATCACCACTGACTTCATTACAGATCTACCCCTTTTCCAGGGTTACAACATCATCTTAATGGTGGTAGACCAATTTAGCAAAGAAGTAGAACTAATCCCTTGCATTAAGACAATCTCCACCATAGAAACAGCCAGGCTATTTATGGACCATGTGTGGAAACACCATGGCCTCCCTAAATCTATCACTTTTGACCACAGCCCACAGTTTGCATTGGAAGTTATGAAAGAAGTTAACTGCAGACTTAGCATAGAGACTAAATTATCTGAAACAGCTGATAAGTGAGTAGCTAGGAGGCTAAGCTTCAGGTAACTAGTACTAAACAAGAGGTGTCGAGAGTCACTTGAAGGGAGAACTCCAAGAGACTAGACTAAGGGCCATAGCCTCAGTATCTCCTGGTATATATAGACAAATGACTACTGTTTGTACATATGTATGTACAGGTATTGACCAATTCCTGGAGTTTGATAGCATGTCTATACTAACCAGTAGCATTACAAGCTCAGCACAGCCAAAATAAGTATGAGTCATCCACAGCAGTGGAGATCAAAAGGAAGAGAAGCCTTCGAGGCTGTGAGACAGAGATGAAAGGAATGGAAGTGAAGGCATAGCCTTGATGGAAATGAACATAATATGCCTCATTGTAGATGTGGTGGTGGTAAATGAACACTGTCTAGGCATAAAGTGGGAATTAAAGAAAAGGTGTCAGAGATCTCCATATTCTAAATCAGTTAAGATCTGGATCAGGTGAGTATCTCAGTGACAGATGGAACTTAGTAATCCTGAGCCTTGGTGGAACGAGGCTGTGAGTTCTACTGTACACTCTTGTGCTGGGTCTGTGAAAATAAAAGATAAGATGTGTCTGTTTATCATGATAAGATAAAAAGAGAAAGAGAAATTGTTCAAGTCCATCTTTCATTGTGCAATGGTTGCAACACTTCCCCCCTCCTATGGATCACATTCCAGGTGATCAAAGGGAATTTTGGAGTGATGACATATTTCTCTATGGGGGTCATGCATAGGTTTGAATAAGAATAAGAAGTCGGTGGGGTTGATGGAAAGGGTCCAGAGGGCGGCCAGATGATGGACATGAAAGTCTTGTATAGCTTTCTATGCATTTGTCAGGTTACTGATGGGTTCCCACATTTGATCAGTCTCATTGTAGCCCTGCCAATGAATAAGATATTCTAAACAGTGTTTCCTGTAGTGTGAGTTGATGATATAGTCAACTTCCCACTCGTTGTCTCTGTCCTCCATAACCTGTACGGGGCCTGGGTGTTATATTGGTTGGCCTTCAAGGAATTCCTTGTATGGTTTAACCTGGGATACATTGACTATGGGATGAATACGCATTGAGGATGATAGCCATAGTGTTACTGCATTTGGTCCTGCCAAGGTGGTGATAGCATATGGTCTGAGCCATCGCTCTGTAAGTTTGCAACTAGTGCATGTTAATTTAAGGTTTTCCATTGAGAGTCAAATAAGGTCTCTGATGGTAAAAGTTGGTGCCATGGACTGGTGTCTATCTGCTTGATGTTTCATGCATTCCTGCACATCAGTGATATTCTGTTTTATGTCAGAAAGAAGCTTGAGGTAGTCATCAGCAGCGGGTGCTTTGCTTTGTGTGGCTGATGAGGTAGAGGGTCCTGCCTGAACAGGATAAGGGTGTGTCACCTCAAAAGGGGACTTCTTAGTGGCAGAGTGCTTCTTCTGATTTATTAAGAATTGAGTAAGCAACAGCCAGTCTGCCCACTCATTTTGCCTGTTGAAGCAATAAATATGTAAGAATTTTCCAACTTCCTTGTTTACAATCTCAGATTGTCCATCTGTTTGGGGATGGAAGACAGTCAAGAGTTTCATTTCTATACTGAGCCAGCAGTTAATTTCTCACATGACCTCTGATGCAAATTGAGGTCCACAGTCAGAGGTGATTATTAATGGAAGTCCATGATGCTTTTATATATAATTCATAAATAGTTTAGCCATTTCTAGGACAGATATATTCTTTGTGCATAGGATCAGCTCTACTTCTTTGCTAAACTGATCTACCACCATCAAGATGGAGTCAAATCCCTGGAAAAGGGGAAGGTCAGTTATAAAGTCAGTGGTGATGTGTTTTCAAGGGTGATCGGGGATTGGGAGCAGTTGAAGAAGCCTGCTGGGAGCTTGGTTAGATCCTTTGTGCTGTTGACATGCATCATATCGAGTGATGTAATCCTTGACCATCAAGGTCATGCCTGGCCAGAAATAATTATGTCTAAGTATTTCCAGGATCTTTTGGTAACCTGGATGACCATGAACCGGGAAATCATGGGATTTTTGGATGATCAATATCTGTAATAAATTAGAGGGTGGGACGCAGAGAAGGCCTTCTTCGTTAAAAAGGCAGCCATCACATTCTTCTCTGATTCCATGCTTGCATTCAAGATCTCATATATCTCATTCAGATAGCTTGCATATTTCTAGGAATATGTTATATCTAATTTGAGCCCCTTTATTGTCAATGGAGATTGTGGTCAAGCATATTGACTCCGGAGAGATGACTAAGACATTTCACACTGTGATGTCTTCTTCAGGAATTACTATAATCCCATTGTTGTCATCTTCTATTCTGATTGTGTGATCTTCTCTTCTAGAGAGTGCGTCAGCCTTTGCCATGGAAGCTCCTGGCTTATGGATCCAAATGGTGTTGAATCTAGATAAATATTGTGCCCATCAGGCTTGATGTCGATTGAGATCCTGCCTCATCATAAAGAATTGAAGGTTTGTGTGATTATTCCAGATCTCAAAGGGGTGTCTAGCACCCTCCAGGTAATGTCACTATTGTTCTAATGCTAGGATGACTCCTAGCATTTCTTTGTCAGCAATGGGGTAATTTCATTCCTGGTCAGTCATCAAATGACTGGAATAGGCAACTGGGTGCCATTTGTTGTCCTTCAATATAGATAATACAGTCCCTGTGGCATAGTCAGAGCTATCAGATTCTAGACAGAATTGACAATCAATGTTAGGATAAGCGAGAATCGGTGTGGTGATAAAGTGGAGTTTGAGTGTATCAAATGCTTCCTGTTGAGTTGGGCCCCATATGAAAGGGGCATCCTTCTTCATGAGATTGTTAAGTGGTCTAGCCACTTTCAAATAGTCTTTAATAAATCTCCAATAGAAGTTGGCTAAGTCCATAAAACTCTATACTCTGCAAAGGTTCTTTGGTGCTGGCCATTCTAAGATCGCTTGGACCTTAGTTGGATCCATTTTAATTCTGTCTGTGGATATGATCATATCAAGAAAGTCGACTTCCTTGGCTCAGAATGTACATTTCTCTGGTTTGACAAATAAATCATTTTCCCACAACCTGTGCAGGACTTCAAGAATGATATGATCATATTCAGCTTGATTGTTTATCTTGGTAAATATCATTAGGTCATCTATGTAGACCACCACAACATTGTCCATATCAGCAAAGATTTCATTCATCATTGCTTGGAAGGTGGTGGAGGAATTGCATAACCTAAAGTACATAACTAAGGGTTTGAATGCGCCCTTGAAGCAGACAAAAGTGGCTTTCCATTCATCACCTTCCTTGATTTGGACATTATTGTAACCCCATCAGAGATTCATTTTTGTAAATAGCTTCACTCCTTGCAGCTTGTCGACAAACTGAGAGATAAGTGGTAGGGGATAATTATTTTTAATTGTGTGTTTGTTAAGATATCAGTAATCCTGTACCATGCACTTTTTACCATCCTTTTACAGGACAAAGAATACTGGGTAAGTCTATGGTGATTTAGATAGGTGGATATAGCCTTTAGCCAGCTGATCATCTAAGAATGCTTTGACTTCTTCTTGTTCCATGACCAAAAGAGGAATCAATCTACCCTTCTTTGGTTTAAAGGTATCTTTAAGATCAATGGTGTGATCCCATGGTTTTCTAAGCAGCATGCATTCAGATTCCTTTTTTGAGAATACATTGGCATATTCTAAATATTCTGGAGGTACCAAGTCTTCAACTCTGGGTTTTGGAGCTTGGTCTTGTGAAGCATCTTGCACTTGTTTCTTTTGTTCTAATTGTGCTTCTAGCACTCTAATGGTGACATGCACCTCATATTGGAGTGCTTCCTCTTTCTTTTCTGTGAGATGTAAGGCTAATGGCTTACTTTGCAGCCGGTGATGATGGCAGGGGCATTGTGTCATACGGACCATATCCCAGGTCCAGTCAATTTCAGGATTGTGACATTTAAGCCATTCATACCCTAAGATGAAGGCATTTTTCCCTAGATCAGTGACTTCCACCATGCCCTTTTCATGGTGTCCCTGGAACTCTATTACTAGGTCTGCAGCATGGGAAATAGATCCTGCAGAGTTTTTGGTTCCATTAATGTTATATATGGGGATTTTATGTCAGAGCTTTGTAAGGGGAAGCTTGGCATCTTGTGCCCATTTTCTGTTGATAAATATAGCATTGACTCTGCTATCTAGTAGTGCCTTGGTGGGGGTATAATTATCTTTGTGGCAGTTAGCGAAGGGTGCAATGTGGATATCAAGGAGGATCTCATGATCCTGATGGAGATTCTGGATGAAGATGTCTTCAGAAAACTCCTCTTCCAGAAGTCCGTGCATAGTTGTAGGGATAGGGGAATTAAGCACCAGTGTAACACCCTGGCTGAGCCTCTGAGAGGACTCCCCTGTCAGCAAGAAAGAATCTGTTAAGTTAGAAGAAAGTTTGGAGATGTCCGAGGCATCTGGTTTCATACATTTGTTGATCATAAGTAAAGAGAAATGCTTAGGTGAAGATATTTTTTGTGTGTTTTGTACGTATTTTGAAGAAAGAGACTTTGGACAAGAAGAAAAATTGTTCAAGCCCTTACCATTCCTGATATGGCTTAGGCTTGTCCTTTTCCCGATTTCGAGATTATGTTTTCGTAATCCTGGAACCAAGCCCAGGTAGCCTTGAAATCCATTTCTTGAATATTGGCCATGTAATCACAGCCTTTTCCTTTTGCCTCTTTCAGCAGAGGCACAGTGTTAGAGTTTGTCTGACTCCTTGGAGCAGAGCAGACATATTCATATTTGGTGCTTTTAGCCTCATTCCAGGAAGTGGTGCCATCTTTGGTGGTGTGGGCTTGGTGGGCCCTTTTCTTAGAACATCCTTTTTTATGTAATTGGTCTTTAATTGATTTGTACCTGCATTCAGGGCTTTTCTTCAGGTTAGGGTGTTTACAATTGATCATGAAGTGTCCTTTCTCTCTGCATCTGTAACATTCATGTACTCCCATTTGGGTTGCATCTATGTTCATAGCATTGGGATCTCGCCCTTTTGTTTTTAATTCAGCACCTCATGTGGTGCCTTGTGCTAATAATTTCATTAAATTTTCCTGCTCTCCCTGCTGTTGGAGGTAGGTGGTGAAAACATCTACATTTTGGGAGTACCCTTCTTGTCGGATGTACCTTTTCATGATTTCCTGATCGGTGTGGTGATAGAGGAGGTCAATCAGGTGGGCCTCATCTAATTGTGTGATGAATTGATGAGATTTGAATTTTGACAAGAACATTGCCATTGTTATAGAATGGTACGCCTACTGGTTCGAGTACAATACACTTATTCCTTCTTTCCCAGAGTATCAGCTACTTCATAGCAAGGATGCTCTGGCCTTTGGTATTGTCTCTATAGGACAGCTTCTCGAAGAGAACCTTTACGCATTCTTAGATGCACCCATTATTCCCTTTATGATAGGAGATCGCACTCAATCTCCCCGTTGCTAGAAGGACAGCCTTCTTTTCATCTCCATTGTACAGCTTATCTCGAGGCCTTACGTTCTATCTTCCTGCCTTGAGGATCCCACATGTCTTGTTCATTTCTGCACATGACTCGTTTTGCAGCACGCATAGCCCAAGCATGAGGCAACCTCATGTCTTGATCCATGCTCGATTCCCTTTAGTATATAAACTATCTCCTTGTATTTGATACGGTAGCTAGTTCTATGCAATTATACCAAGTTACAAGCGGACTAGTGAAAGACTCTAAAGAAGTAACAACAAGAAGAACTTGAAACCAACCAGTTTAAAGAACCAAGAACAAGGAAGTCAAAGAATGTTTACCCATAGCTTGGCTTAACGTTAACAGCCATGTCTTGCTTTCCTTGTGTGAGGTGGAGTAGCTGTTGTTTATGCCACTCTTTATTGTTGTTGGGGTGGAAGTGCACCAGCATGACCTTTGAGAACTCATCCCAAGTAGGCCACCCCTTTGTCTGGGCACCTTGGTAAATCATGTTTGCGACCCTTATGGTGTTGCCTTTCTTCATTCATGATAATATGGCCCATATAGCTGATTGGTTGTGGAGGGTGACGGAGTTTTCTTCTTTCCACATAAGGACTTTTCCTCACCACTTGTTGAAGACTTGGCCTCTGATACTGTTGAAGTTCCTGGGGTCTGCAATAATTTTTGAGAGTTTTAGTTCTCCACAAGGAGCCATTCCTGGAGCTCCTGTAGGAATTGCCGCAATTTGATCTTCTGCTTGCATTAGATTGTTTCATAATAATTGAATCACTGCTCATTGGTGGTCGATTATTTCTGACATTCTCTCACATTGCCATCATGCAGAGAGGTGGGCTTCTTTGGAGGATTCTAGATAGAGTTGTAATTGAGCTGCTACCTCAGCAATGTCAGGATTGGTGTGCAAGCTCAATGCGGTGAGACTTGCTGCAAGTATGGGAAGAAGGACAGTCTGAGGAGTAGAAGGAGGGTTTGCTGGTTGGCTTCTAGACATTGTTTGAGGAAAAGGAAATTGTTATTTATAATTGTTTTCTGTAGTCTATCCTCTTTATCAGTCTCAGCCACTTGTCATTTCTGTATCCTACCAAGTATGTTCTTCTAATACTCTGGTAGTAGGTCTTCCTCTGCCATTTGGTAGGAGGAGGCAGTGTTAGTGTTAGAGGAGAGAGGGGTGAGAGGAGAGATTCTTTTTTGTCTGGCAAAGGCTGTTTCCTCTTGATGGCAGAGCTCCCTTCTAAGGAAAGCTGTATGATTTTGGCAAGTTCTCTCACTTTATAGATTTCTCTAAGGTTGGTTTGTCCCTCAGAGTGTCGTAATACGGGTGTTCTGGTAGAGGGAGTAGGGGCCCTTGGACAAGGTGGTGGAGAGGAGGGGGAGATGGGTCTGGTGTGAAATCATTGGGGTCTTCCTTGTAGTCTGTGAGGTTCGAGGAGGAGCCCAGTTCCTCTGCCAACAAGGTGAGGAGTAAGTCTATGTGGGTTAGATACTGTGGGTGGATCGGTGGAGAGTCTTCTTTGTCTGTACTCTCTAAGTAGGCTGTGAAGTCGTCTAATACTCTTCCACACCCTAGTCCCAATGGCCCAACTTCTAAGCCTGTTGCTGACTGTTCCTCTTCTATTATGTAAACTTTGGTTGCTAGGAATCAAGCAATATGTCTAATGTACTGTTCTCTATCCTTGGCAGTAGAAGGGAGGGATCTGTGGAAGGAAATCAGCACTTATGGTGCACTTTATCATTAGTGCTCTTGTGCTACAATATTGTACTATGTTCATAAGTTGTCATATACTCTTGTTTTTTGAGCACAGGCAAGATGAAGAGTGATGAGTCTAGTCTAGTGAAACGGCAGATAAGCGAGTAGCTAGGAGGCTAAGCTTCAGGTAACTAGTACTAAACAGGAGGTGTCAAGAGTTGCTTGAAGGGAGAACTCCAAGAGACTAGACTAAGGGCCATAGCCTCAGTATCTCCTGGTATATATAGACAAATGACTACTGTTTGTAAATGTGTATGTACAGGTATTGACCAATTCCTGGAGTTTGATAGCATGTCTATACTAACCAGTAGCATTACAAGCTCAGCACAGCCAAGATAAGTATGAGTCATTTACAGCAGTGGAAATCAAAAGGAAGAGAAGCCTTCGAGGCTGTGAGACAGAGATGAAAGGAATGGAAGTGAAGGCATAGCCTTGATAGAAATGAACATAATATGCCTCATTGTAGATGTGGTGGTGGTAAATGAACACTGTCTAGGTGTAAAGCAGGAATTAAAGAAAAGATATAGGAGATCTCTGTATTCTAAATCAGTTAAGATCTGGATCGGGCGAGTATCTCAGTGACAGATGGAACTTAGTGATTCCAAGCCTTGGTGGAATGAGGCTGTGAGTCCTACTGTGCACTCTTGTGCTGGGTCTGTGAAGATAAAAGATAAGGTGTGTTTGTTTATCGTGATAAGATAAAAAGAGAAAGAGAAATTGTTTAAGTCCATCTTTTATTGTGCAATGGTTGCAACATTATCCATCTCCTTCCATCCACAAACAGATGGGCAATCTGAGATTGTTAATAAGGAAGTTGGAAAGTTCTTACATATTTATTGCTTTGACCGACAACATGATTGACCCAACTGGCTTTTAATCACATAGTTCTCCATCAACAACAAGAAGTATTCCACCACAAAATGATCACCCTTTGAGGTGACACACCCCTATCCTGTTCAGGCAGGATCCTCTACCCCATCAGCTGCACAAAGCAAAGCACCCACCACTGATGATTTCCTCATGCTTCTTGCCAAGGTGAAACAGAACATTGTCCATGCACAGGAATGCATGAAAAGTCAAGCAGATAGATACCAGTCTGAGGCACTGGCTTATACTGTTGGCCAGCAAGTCTAGCTTAGCATGGTGAACCTTAAATTAACAAGGGCCAGCAAGAAACTAACCAAAAGGTGGCTAGGCCCATACACCATCACAGCACTGGCAGGACCAAACACAGTAATGTTACAGCTACCCCACACTATGTGCATCCATCCTATAGTCAATGTCTCCCACATCAAATCTTATAGAGAACACTTTGATGGCCAATACACACACCAACTGGGACCCATGCCAGTCACAGAAGATAGAGACAAAGAGTGGGAAGTTGACTTCATCATCAACTTGCACTACAAAGGATGCCATCTAGAATATTTAATCCATTGGAAAGGTTACAACAAGACTAATAGAATGTGGGAACCTGTGGGGAACCTCAACCATGCAAAACAGGCTATCACTGACTTTCATAGATCCCATCCTGCTGTCCTTCATTCCCTTTCCATTGACCCTTCCAAGTTCCTATTTTTATTCAAACCCACCCATGATCCCATTAATGAGATCTGTTTTTTCCAAGAAGTACCATTCAATCACCTGGAAGTTGATCCATAGAAAGTGGGCAGTGTTGCAAATGAACTACAATGCAATATGGACTTAGCATTACTTTCTTTTCTCCTTTATCTTATTACACAACACAGACATATCTTATCTTCACAGACCCAGCACAAGAGTGCACAGTAGAGGCCAGATCCTCATTAGGTCTCAGTACTACTAGGTTCCATCTGATACAGGGACTCTCGCCCAATCCAGATCTTTGATCTAGGATATGGAGATCTCAGCCACCCTTTTAATCTCTGTCTTACAGCTTTAATGGCTTCACTTCCATTTCCTTCTTTTCATTTCTGCTCACTTCTATTTAATCACCATGCTGCCTTGTTGGGTTAGCAGTGCAATACTTAGTCACTCTGTAGTCATGACTCTGTTAGCATGACTCATATACTTACTCAGGCACTGACGCATTCTGAGCTCAATATGCTATTGGCTAGTCTAGATATATGGACTCACCTTAGACATGCCACTCTGGTAGTAGCATAGCCATCTTTCATGAATATATAAACCAGAGGCTAGCACCACAGCACCTGAGTTACTGCAGCCATGCCACAGCATCTGAGTCACTACATCCTTATCATTGAATTCCCACTTCTTAGAATGGTGCCACCACCAACAGACATCACCATCCTTCACTCCTTCACCTGGAACATGTTTACCTTTCCATCACCTCATCCAGTACACATTTAACTTTCCATAGCCTTATCCCCCACACATTTACCTTATCATGGACCCATGCCTTAGTTTGCACAAAGACACTGCTTGGTCTGTGCACCTCCAGTGACTGTATATAAACCCCATGTGTGTTATAGATTGGTATGATTTTTGGTTTGAGTATATGCTTTTGCTTTCCTCTACTCCAGAATTCTGTTTACTTAAAACTTTTGACTTCTTACACTACAAAATAGTGACCATGGGGTGGTTCATGGATGTCATATGCATGCCAACACCTCCGACTACCCCTGTAACCCCCTCCTCCGAGCCTCGTCCCAACTCCGGACCTTCGTCCCTCCTCCGGTACCATCTCCGGTACACCTCGTATGATTGCCCACGGAACACCTCGGAGTTCGCATCTCCGTGTCGGATCTCCTTAACACCGCCTCCGCCTCAACTCCATTAGTATTAGTTCCTTTCGTTATTCTACATTCTTTAGTACAGCCCTCCGGCCTTTCATATACTTCCGTCCTCCGGTCGATTACTGATGCTATGTCCTACGATCCCGTTCCTCCGTATCGCATTGGTAATCCCCTCCATTCCTTATTCTGATCTCCGCTCCGGACTTTCGTATATAAACCTCTGTACTTCCCTCCTGTGTTCTTCAGTACGAATATCGACCTTATCTTCGGTTCTCCAACTCGAAGTCCCTCCCTCATCTCCGCTCCTCTCCTACCTCCTATAACGAACCTTTGATCCTCCGAACTCCGAAATACAAGGACGCAGACTTGGCAAGGGCGCGACACATAAGTCATGCGCCGATGTCCTTATCTTCCGACCCCAACTCTGATCTGCCGTTCGTCACCTCCGGTCCAACTCCGGACCTACCCGTGGTAACTATCCCCCTGTACCTCCGGACCCCCGATCGGACTTGAGTCCGGAGGACCGGGATTTGACAGTCGGAGTTACAAAATGCACAAGAAGCAATAACAGAATTCTATCGGAAACATCCAACGGCAAAAAGATCTTCCAAAACCGTACAAATGAGGTCGATCTTTGAAGATCTGGACTTTTTAGAATTCCGAAAAAGATATAAGCGTTTTGATGACTCATACTTCGAATTGCCTCCCGCTGAGGACATCGGGAATTGAAAAGGGGGTAATGAAAGGATTATCTTCACCTCTTCAACTTCTTCACCATGTTCCATTCACATGGGTATTGTTCCATAACATTCTATATCACAAGTTCTATCGCAGCAGCATAGCCATCGTAAAGTAGTATATAAGTAGTCTCCACTGTGTACATAGTCCTCAGTTTCGGAATAGTCATTTATTGCGAGCATTGGAGTTCACTTAGAGCCACCGCTTGTAATCGTCTCTGACAGGGGTAAGAATTCATATGGTGTCTGACAGGCGGGAGTGTATGAGAGATTTAAAACAGGGGTGAGATCACGACGCGCAACGGCTATCGAGGGACAAACTCAGTTGTCGTGCGTGAACAACGGACTATTATATTTACCTATCGAGGGACAAACTATGTACAGGTCAGCTCGAGTAGGTAATGTGTGTAAGGTATAACTCACCTCAGTCGTCGTGCGTGAACAACGGACTGAGGTGTCTCGACCAAGTAAAGAGACTTATATACGAATGAATTGTATAGTATAGAAAAGGGGATAAAAGGATCTCGACGAGATCCGAGCATAGGATTGGACAAAAAGTTAAATACACGGTAAAAGCAATGTGTTCGTACAATGGAAAAGACATACGCGAGAAATGTAACGGACGTGCGCCATATGCACGCCGGTGATCAATTCGGCCCGACAACGATGCGGCTGCGTGCGTGATTGCTAATTCCAACACTCTTCCTCAAACCGTGCGCAGTCCGAGCTCGGCGGCGAAATGTTTGACCTTGGGTGAGGGGAGCGCTTTGGTGAGAGTGTCGGCGACCATGTCGTTCGTTGGACAGAATACAAGGCGAATTTTACCATCGTCGACGACCCAGCGGATGAAATGAAAATGAATGTCGATGTGTTTGGTACGTGCGTGATACTGATGGTCCTTTGCGAGTGCGATGGCAGATTGGTTGTCTGAAAATAGAGTGATTGGCGTGTCGAGAGGGGCGAGAATTTCGCTGATAAATGAACACAGCCATAGTGCTTCCTTTGTGGCATGTGTCGCAGCGACGTACTCGCTCTCAGTCGTTGAGAGCGAGACAATTTCTTGTTTCTTTGATGCCCAGGACACAGCGCCGCCATCGATCAGGAATGCATAGCCAGATACGGCCTTACGATCCTCAGCCATGCTACCATCCACATCCGTGTATCCTTCGAGTGGCTTCATCGTCCCCCCGTACGTTAGGCGTAGGTCTTTTGTTCCGATTAAGTACCTGTAAATACGGCGTACAGTGTCCCAATGTGGTGTTCCGGGGTTGCTCGAGAAGCGCGAGACAGTGGATACTGCATATGAAATGTCAGGGCGCGTTCCGAGTGCGGCATACATGAGTGAGCCAACAGCTTCACAATACGGAATGTGCTGCATAGCGGTGTATTCGGTACCTGTCGAAGGGGACTGAACACTTGTTAATTTTACATGGGGCTCCATTGGCGATGAGACAGGTTTGAGTTCATCAAATCCGAAACGGCGGATGATCGATTCTAAGTACAATCTTTGTGAGAGTGCAATCGTGCGCTCCTCGTGGTTTCGTGTGACTTCGATATCTAGTAGCCAATGCAATTCGCCGAGATCTGTGATTTCGACATGCTCCTTGAGTTGTGTCTTGAGTTCGACAATGAGCATGAGCGTGGAAGCGGCAATGGTGCAGTCATCGACATGTACGACAATAATGATGATAGTCTTGT
>JBBPTE010000138.1:2041-15888 GCA_038093935.1 Tylopilus cf. pallidocervicolor | reverse complement strand
GCGACCAGTGAGTGTGATTTCGCTATTTCCAGAGAGATACATCCAGGTCGACATATTCGTGCACCACACGTCTCGCGGTGCGAACACCATTTCCGTTGGATGTCTCCTCGGCACTTTGGATGTCCCTGCTGACGCTCGCCATCTCTAGATGGCCCGCACCAAACAACTCGCACCCGGTATACCCGCACGACATCCCCAGGCCGTTGCTCGCCGTAGTCTGAAGGGCCTCGAAAATCCAGAGCCGGAAGCTCCTGCTACCAAGGAAGTTCAGGTCGGTGGCGACAAGAACGGCAGCACCCGTCTCGTGCCTACGTCAAAAGCACCCCGTTACTACCCCGCAGAGGACATTCGTCAACCAAAGAAAACCCGCAAATCACCCAAACCTACAAAGCTCCGCCCGTCTATCGTTCCGGGGTCCGTCCTAATTGTGCTTGCTGGTCGTTTCCGGGGGAAGAGAGTGGTGTTCTTGAAGCAGCTGGAGAGCGGTTTACTGTTAGTGACGGGTCCTTTTAAGATCAACGGTGTCCCCCTACGGAGGGTCAATCAAGCATACGTTATTGCTACCTCGACGAGGGTTGACCTGGATGGTTTCGAGGTCCGTGTTTTGACAGCGGCTCGACACCTCGACCTGATCGTTGCGCTAGGTCCACTCCAAGATCAATGATGCTTACTTTGCCAAGGCTGTCGTCAAGGGTGCACATTCTGCGGAGGCAGAATTCTTTGAGGAGGGCAAACCCAAGCCAAAAGAGCCATTCCCGGAACCTAGGTCGGCTGATCAGAAGGAGGTCGACAAGGTCGTCATTGCGGCTGTTCAGAAACAAGCGAACTTGGCAAAGTACTTGAAAGCCACTTTCGGTCTTACAAAGGGCCAGTACCCTCACCAGATGGTGTTTTGAGACCGCGAGTTTTACTCTACGGGAATCATGTGCTATGTAAAAACTATGATATGCACTACATGACGCTCGCTTCTGTTTGTACCGTGCGCGTGTTAACCTCCTCTCACATTCCGACCTTGACCATCACTCCTTTCACCGACTTACTTTACACGCCACATTTATTGAACTACTCTCGACCAATGCCATTCGTCCAGTTCCGTCCGCGGTTGCTTCTCGCTGGTCTTGCTCTCAGCTCAGTGCTGTTGCTCAAATGGCCGACAAATACCTCCTCTTGGGTTCTCCTGGCCTGCTGGCCACTTGGCGGGCTTTTTTTCTCATATATCGCTCGTGCCTACCTCGCGCCATACGTCCTGATGCGCTTCTCCAACCACATTCGCGTCCGGAGCGTCAGCCTGCGCTCCATTCGCGGCCTATACTTTCGCAATGGCAGCCGGACCTGGCGAATTGACCGCTTTGTATATTCCTACCGTTCTTCCACAGATGATGGCCCCAGGAGACTATTTTTTAGGATTGAAGGCTTTACATTGGAGATTGATCCCCCTCCTGCACCTTGTCCACCCGCGTCGCGTGCAACCCACAGACGCGGACTCACATTTGCCGACCTTTCACCATCTCCTTTGGCGCTCTCCTTATGGTCTGTGATATCTGGCCTGTATGTTGTATTTGATCCTGCGGTTAGGCCTGTCATCCGCCTTGTCGTGACTGCAGCACTTCAGCAAGTCATTCGTTTCATTCCAAGGCTCATGGAAACAATCCAAGTGGATATTGACCGGGCACTTGTCTCATACGTTGGTTCCCCTCAAGTCCAGTTCATAGTGCAAAACGTTACGTTCAAGGGTCATGTTTCTTTCGCCCAGAGCCCTCAGGTCCAGCCGATCGGAGACTATGCTCCTTCGAATGGCCAGGCGTTAAGCGCACGAGCCCTTGCGATGGGTGCCTGGAAATCACGTCTTACCAATGGACTTCAGCGTGCTTGGACCCGCACCTGGAACGATACGTTAGGACGGACGACGGGCTCTATCTCGTATGATCTCGTAGTTCAACAAGTTCACACTTTCATTCCGTCGGAGGGTTTGGTACAGATGGGTATGTTGAATAAAATGGCTTATTCAGGCGGTGCTGACCCAAAAATATCAGGTATCACCGACAACGGGACAATACTGCGTTCGCCTGAGTCGTTTTTTGTTAGTGGCTCGGCTCGCTTTAGCCCAAGAGATGGTGCCATTGAGCCATGCAGCATTCACAATCAAATCAAGGTTGGATCCATTCATGTGGATACAGACAACCTTCAGTGTTGGTGGTCGCATTTCAAGCTTGCGACTGAGAATTCCCTGGTAGTGCCTCCCAGCTCTCTCAGTACAGCTACTTCTCCATGGTTGAAGACTCCCTTTAGTGCAGTAAGTAGTCATGTGGGCTTGTGCTACGTAAGTTGACGCAACCAAGTCTTCAACGACTTCGGATGTTCGCATCAATGTCATGCCAAAACGGAGGAAGCAAAATATAAAAGTGTGTATCGCGAAGTTGATCCTTGTGCATGTACTTACCATCTGATTCCCAGCCTCTCGAACTGGTCGCAGCTATCCGTCTTGATCTGGATTGCGTTACGGTGTCACGGAGAATTGGTTGCCACAAGTACAATATCGTCTTCAAAGCGGTGACCTGCTCTTGCGAACCAAGCAATGCAACAATTAATCTCACACATCGTGTTTGGTTAGGGAAGGAATTGTCAACCATGTCACGGGCGTTCCTGTTTCGCCTAAAACTTCAGGACGCTTCTATGCACAAGCCGAGTGGGATGATGCCATTCAACACTCCCATTTTGTTGGTTGGCTCCACCTCTGTTGATGCTACGTTGTCAGATTGGTCGTCAATGATGTCTCCCAATCCTCAACCTTGTGACGCCACTCTACCGTCCATGTTCCTTGAAATCCAAATCGCGTCTCTATCATTTGCGGACCGGCATGACACACTGTTCAATCTGATCTCGGAGCTCAAGTCTCCCGATGACGTGTCACTCGGAGAGTTGGGGCCCCTCTTGCCAACTATCATCTCACCAGTTCCACGCATCGCTGTGAATGTAAAGGTAGGACGCACTTTTGCACGCGTTATGTGTGCCGATGTCCCTGGCACCGAGGAACCGTTCTCAGTGGAGCTGGAGACCGAGGGGATGATCTTTACGTCATCCTCCAGCTTTTGTATAGGCTCAATTCCAACTCGACGTCTCCCTCTTGATGGAGACCTTCCGTTACGCATGACCTGCCCCTTCACCTTCTTCTTGTCACCACTCTTTTTCCGACTGCGCAACCATTCCTCAAACTTTGCTACTCGACGTATGTCTAGATGGGGCTCAGATTGCACAAGCAGTGAAACCTTATTTTCTATGGAAGCTGTGGAGGCTAATGGAGTGCTGACGGGACTTGGAGAGACAAACGATGAGGATCATTTTGTGCGCAACACATTGGACACGCGTACTATATTCGTCAACCTTCATTGCTGCACAGAGGCTGGGATCATGGAGTTATGGCATCCTGGAAGACTTAGAGTTCTAAGTGTGTTGTTGTCGCTGCTTTCTGCCCATTGGCCCTCCTCACGGGTAAGACCCCCTCATTCATCATCAACATCACCTCTGGGCTGTGCTCTCTCGTTTTCTATGGCGCGATTCGTGCTGTTCATTACGGGCTCTGACATCAATCCTGACGCGGACAAGGACATCACTCGCGGAATTGCATTCAGTACAGGCTTCTCGTTGCAGTACTGTTCTGTAAACACGGAGCACATCCACACTCTCTCACCTTCCCAACTATACTCTCAAATCAGGGCAAAGTTGTCCCTACCTGCCGATCGACTCGGTGATACTACCTTCCTAGAGAGGATTTCTGAAACTCCTAACACAAATATTTTCGGGAAGCTCGTACTCTGGAATACGACTCTGCGTGCCGCGGCTGCAGATGAGTTCTCAATGGATGATCCACACATTACAGAGAGAGATAGCCCCTTCCTGGATACTAAACAGCTTCTCTCGGTCAAGGGTGTCAGCGTGGATGTCAAATTCACTCCGGGAGCTCCCGTGAATTCCGCAGGAGCTGCATGTGATATGGCTTTTAATGTGGACGACGCACTCGCACACTTTGAACTTGGTCTCATATATTCGGCTCTCCTTGCATTGCGAACGGTTCGGACCCTTCAGCAGTGTGTAGTTTCGTCGAGGGTCCCAGACTTTCCACTTCGTTCTTCGCCGTCCACCGATCTGAATATCCACGGCACAATCAAAGCTATTCGGATGTGTCTACGATTCATAGACGAAACTGCGGTTGCACGAGTTAATTATCTCAATATTGCGCTCACCTCCCACGATGCTCGCTGCTCTATCAATTCCTTCCTTGTATGGGTCCCAGTCAATCAACGAGAGTCGCTCGAAAAAGTGCAAGTACAAGCAGGAACTTGGGAGGAACTTGGCCGTTTACACAGATGCATTCTGTCGCTTGCTCCATCCTTGAAAGGTCCAATTCTAGTTGACAGCGATACCGTGCGAATCCGTATTCCTTCTGGCTATGTCTTCGCTGAGCTTCAGCTCGCCATGGTGGCTACTATCAAGGCTACGAAACATCTAGTCCACATGGTCCAAAGCGCAAAGTTCTCTCCCATTCCTGACCCGGAGGCCGAGCCCGCAAAGCTAGTCCCTGACCTTACCTTCAGTTGTCGAATGTTTTGCTTTGAAGTTGTAGATGACCCCTTTGAGAGTCAGTTGGGATTCAATTACAGGATTGGCCTTGCTGCAGCAAAAGCACGACTTCACCGAGAAGAAGCTTTCGACGCAAAGACTATGGCGGTCGTGTTGGGAAATCTAACTGCTGCGGGAACCTCGGTCGTGAACACGGACTATCGGTTTGGCGGAGAACATTCGGTCTCCGTACAAGATGCTCGTCGACGTTTAAACTTCGCACACAGTCTAGATTGGACGACCAGGCACCGCCAGAACACCCGAGAGCGAGTGACCCAAGAAGAATTAGTCTATCGTGAACTTCATGGCGCAATACCATTAAAACGTCCTACGAAAGCTCCGGATCTCGTCAAGCCTTCAAAACCGTTGCGCGTCCCTCCGTTGCTTCGCATTATTCTGTCAGGTGTTCATCTACACCTTCAACGTCCCTCCTTCCCTCCCGGACACCTGTCCTCCTTTTTGCACGATCAAGGTTGTGGACTTCCCCACGAGACTTGTTATTCTTTGCTTATCCCTATGCACCTTAACATCTCTCTCAAGACCGTTCAGGTTACACTCCGTGACTATCCCTTACCGCTGCTTTATATTCCTTCCCGATCAGATGATCACGGATCACCCTCAATTGTTTTTGAGTCTGATCTTGCCATCGCCGAAGAAATGGGTACTCCTGAGTCAGTTGACTGGATCCTTTGCCCTGTAGACAGTGTTGAAGATGGTTTTACACACATTCAACCTCTGGTTCTTCGGATCCCAAAGACCCTCATGCCGGTGAAAACATACGCTCGGCCTCTTATATCAGTCCTGACAGATCAGACAACTGTGTTCGCCTGGGGTATTAGCTATAGTCCGGCAATCCAGGATGTTGTTAGGGTTCTAGACAGCTTGACTCCGGAAACTCGGGATCCATCTCCACCCATAGGGTTCTGGGACAAGGTAAGTATACTCCCCGTCACGAGATATTCCAACTTATGAGTCTTAGCTAAGGCTGGTTTTTCATTGGACAATCGAGATTTATTTTAAAGAAGAGGTCCGCCTATACATCAAGGGTAGGAAAAGTCTAAATACTTCTCGTAAATATTCACGTTTTGTTAGGCAATCGTGATCCGTATATTTTGGATAACGAGGGTGCCGGTTTTGCTCTTTGTTTTCAAGGTGGACCACATATCACTATTGGATCTCAGAACAAGGACCGGGAGCTTGTGCAAGTGACCAGCGACTCTATGTCTATATTAATACCAAAGTGGGTCAATATTTGCAATGTCAGGTCTACGCTACACCTTTATCAGGTTTGAGCCAGTGACTGACCATGGGGGCATTTACGCACAAGGACACATTGCGGCTCGAAATGGTTGGGCTAAGATGTGTGCTAACCTATGCTCTGGTATTCGCTTTGGCGTAGGGATTATGTTTGAACGAGCGTGCAGTAAGGTAGAATGCAGCAAGTGCCCAGCTTCTCTCTTTGATCGTAATTGTCGGTTTTTCCATTTCCACCCACATCACACAGTGCAGTTGGTGAAAATAGATGCTTCACAGCCTCAAGTAAGTTCCCTACTTTAATTCCGAACAAACGATTTCAAATGAACGCAGGTTGATCACGATTCTTATCATGGTTTCCGGTCAAACTTCATCCACCTCTCGATCTCAATAACATCAGCTCTCCGACAAGGATTGGCTCGTTTTAACCCCAAACCCAGTAGCTTTCACCTCACTCCAAAGGCATTCGCCAGCTTTTGGTCATGGTGGGGACTATTCGACAATGGGCTATCCTTACCGATCAGACAAGGTTCTCTTTACCATCGGAAGTCACTATCGCCCAAGTTTGCACGCCATCTGGCGACAGTCAAATATCGGATTTCAGTACCAGAGTTATTCATTACGCATGCGTACATTGATGACAGCAGAGAGTCATGGGAAGATGGGACCACAACCATCGTAGGCTTAAAGGCCAAAGTCAGCCATTTCCAAGCCGACATGCACCAAAGGGACCAGGAAACAATCGCGCCAGGCAAAGTCGCTGACAGCATTCAGGTCGTACGGCACAAACCATTCTACGCAGCTGAGGTCATCCTCAAGGACGTGGACCTCCGAGCGATGCTGGCGGTTTTCTTGGAACCTCTTAAACGATCAGCGTTTCTGTCCGCCAATTCCGACAAGAGCAATAACAATCAAGCTTCCTCAAGCGTGGGAGTTCCTCCGTCTTGGCTCGATAGTAATGACTTTGTCGAAACTGACTGGTCACCTGCGCACAACCTTCCAGAAATCCAGTTATTCCCCGTGCTTTCTTGCCCAAAGTTGACATATCTCAAGAAGAACTCGCGCGTTACCGAGATTCATGTAGAAAACAGTAAATTTGGCGACGAAGACACCCACACCTGTTTGCTTGGTCGTGAACCCTGTAAGAATATTTTGCGTCGCCTCTGGTATCAATACCACTCAGATTTTTCGTCTTCATTCCCTAGCTGTCCCCCAAGTGGAGATTTCCCTTGCGGAACAGCGAATTGCAACGTTACAACACATGGCAGAGGAGGGAGCAAGTTCAGCTCAATCCGCACAGGTACATTCTAGTTACACAAGTAAGGGGTGTCATTGATCCACATTTCAGAGGCACTATCCTTTGGACAAAATGATTACTCTTCTTCGAGACTACACTAACCACCTGAAAGCTGTAGATCAATGCCCGGAAGGTGCACGCAAGAGCAACGTGGAGAGCTACTATATGCCAGCTGAAATGGTTTCCGCTAATGAGTGGGCCGATTTTGAGAACGTCTATCAGGTGCATTCCCCGAACTTGTTCATGTGCAATGCTGTCCGCGATGTAAGTTTTGTACTCCCTCAGAGGATGAGACCTTAGCAACTCAGCAGGTTTTGATGCGGTACTACAACTGCTCGAAAGCCCGCCGCGGGTTTGAATATCATATGGCGACCCGGTAAGTGACCGTAGCTATTCTTCTTGAATGTACCGACGACGACCAACAGTGCCGTCAAATTCATTCGAGATCAAGCCGAAACCATGGTTGACCAAGTTGCTAGTCACAATGGTACTGAAAAATCTAAGGTTCCCTCTGGTGCTGCACAAACAGCCGCCCTTGCCTTGCGCAAGATGTTGGCTGGAGGACGAGGTAGTACATCGCTAGACATTGAGACAGATGGTGCCTCTGACCCAGCCGACGTCAAGCCGTTGGACGGATGGGAAGATGGTGTTGTTCTTCGGAAGAGGCACTTCTGCTTCTTGTTAAAGCCTCAGATCATATTGCAGAGCATCGATCCCTCGCTCACCATTGATACCGAGTCGGTTGTGATCCTTGCCGCAGTACAGGCAAAGCTGCAGGTGTTTAAAATCATGGATGCATCCAATTTGGAAGACCCTATCAGTGGCCATATTATGCACAGGTACAGAACTCCCGTGAAAAGATAGCATGGCTGATTCCAAATTTTTGAAAAGGAGCTATATGTCGTTAGATGGTCTTCAAACCTTTTGTCCAACAGATTCCGACCCATATAACAGCGTCTCAGTTCCTCTGGAAGTGTTACTTGATTATCGTTGCGAGAGCGATGCCTTCGACCGTATCGTTCCTCAAACCAATGCTAACTGCCAATACGACCGGTTTAATCGACTTAGACTCCGCAACAATGTTGCTTCTGCCACTTGTTCGAAATCGGAACACACTCGCCGAGGAAAGCAGGCGCATCTGCAGAACGATACCGTTGAGTATTTTAAGGTATCTCTGGTACACGTCTCTAATCTTTTTTTTTCTTTGAAAAACAGGACCTGGTGCAAGTCCATGTCCCCCGTTTTACGGTATCTGCAAACGACCGACACTTCCAGTATATTTCCAACATCATTACACATCTAGTTCTGTTTTCAGACGTTGCGCATAAAGCACGGCTGGAGAAGCTGGAAACCCTGCTCTTTGCATATGATTTCACGGATTTAAGTTCTGCTGCCAACGTCGTCTCTGATCTTCAGAGTCGCCTTAGGAGCGTGCTCGAGACACACAACGATGTCAGTCATCAAATGCAAGATGACAACCCTCAAACAATGCTGCAGGTCCTGAAGCTCAAAGTCCACATCTTCCTACTCGTGGAAGAGCTCAATCTGATCTTCGACGCGATCCGGTTGGCTCAGAGCCGGACCGACGGCCATTCGGACCATAAATCTGCACTTCTTTTACAAGCTTCCTCATCAGAAATCTCCTGGAGGATGTTGGACGATAACCGGGACCTGCTTGCGAAACTTGCAGTGCGCAACATAAATTTTTCGTGGCTGAGCAAACAAGATAGCTCCACCGTCAACCGCTTGACGGTTAGCGACTTGCAAGCCTTCGATGGATCCCCAAATGCAGTTTGGACAGAAATCGTCTCAAAATACGAGGAACTATCTAACCACCCACTTTACAAGGTATTTTCCATTTTCCATGCCTGGACATTTTGAATGGCTCTCACTCCATGAAAGAGGGTGCTTTTCCTTGATGCTGATTGGACGGTGCTTGCACCCGTTGGCGGGATTACAATTTATGAGAAGTTTCAACTAGACTTTCATCCCATCCGTCTGCAGCTGGATGCTCGCCTTGGCCAACGAATCATGGAATATGTCTGGCCAGCTAGGCGAGGGAGGAATCGGACAGATCCACAGGTCACAAACCGTGATTCAGTTGAATCGCATCATCATTCAGAACAGCCTCCCCCCAGATCTTCCCTCGAGTCGGCCGTGCTGCTGTACAAACCCCGTACATCCTTGGACTCAAACGGCCTTGCGCCGAATATGAGAAAACTGGGAATTTCTCGATCATGCACTGATTTACGTAGCGCGGCTGCTGAGACTACAAAGACACCAGTCGAGACCTCCTTTAGCCGGGCCGCGACACCAGATATCAACGTCAACGAGGATTCCCGGAGCAGTAGGAGGGCCAATCGGGAAGATGGGTCGGGAAAAGATGATGCCGTGGAAATGAAGACGCGTTCTTCGCAAAAAACCTTCATCCTAGTGAGGATCTCGAGGTCAGAGACACAGCAATTTGATTTTCTTTGGTTCACCCCATCACTAGCATTGAACTCCTGCTAAGCATAATGAAGGCGCAGTCTTTCGAATGCCGTGATGCACGGATTCGTACTCATGCACTAGAGTTCCGCAACCAGACCTGGAGCGTATGCATCCTTTCCCGTCTTACATCATTGATTATTCACTTGTCATAGTTTGAGGAACTGGTCGATCAATTCTTACCCAGTGACCTCACCTGGAGGGGCTGGGTCCGCATGGCTTTCCATCAACCACTAGTTCCCGTCCTCCCAGTCGCGCGTGAACTCTTTTCGAAAACGAAGCTAATTCCATCGAAAAATGCTTTCCAGGATGACACCCGCTCCTCGTCGAAGAAGTTCATTCTCCGAGGGAAGAACGTTGCTAGCACCACAATACCGGACTGTGTACGACGAACGTCATCGTCAGGTGGAGGTCCTTCTAGTGCCCTTACACCTGATAATACCTTGACTGGCACGATGTTCGCGGATGAACCGGAAGCCATAGCACTAGATTCACCTGACTCGGAAGATCTCGGTAGAAGACGTCAGCAGGGTCGAACGAGGTTTTTTAGTTTGTTTAGCCACGGAAAGAGTGAAAACCATGGCGCATCATTTTTAAGTGTGAGTTTCTTTTTCGTCTTCTCCTTTACTTTGATCTAGAATTCCCCTGCAGGGTGAACATCACTCGTCAGGTGACGATACGAAGCTCGACAGCGGATGAATTGATTGACAGTCACTGACTGACTTATTAACCTCAAACCTACTTGCAGAGCTATTAGCAATATGTTAGATTCACCTCTCTTTGGACCCGACGTGAAGGACAGTTTCTGACAATCGTCATCTCCCGGATATTTAGATATTTACCACATTGACGATGGACTACTCCCTCGTTCTTGCTAGTAATTTCAGTTTGGTTGGTAGGATCAAACTTATTGATAATTGGACACCTTGCATTGAAGCTCGCATACACTACAATCAGGGATTGTTGAAATCCGACTACTACGCTCTAACCGCGCCAAGTTCCTGCCTCTCACGGAGACACCCGACGGGCCTACGAAGAAGCACCCGTCTTCACGTCTTGATGCTTCAACCGGACTGGAGATGTTATGATCGCAACACACTACCCAAGGTCAATGCAACCCCTCCCTAGCGCGAGAAGGCCATAAATTAACCACTTCATGGCTGCTGTTGAAGCGTAATGATGGGAGATTAAGCATTCTGGCGAGCCCAACGAGCAGCAGCAACCAAGTTGGCCAATGAGGCTATGAAGGTTAATCAGTCTACTTTGAGGCGTGATTGAAGGGAATGATATACCCTTAGTCTCTTTCCAACCACGTGTCTTCAAACCACAGTCTGGGTTGACGAACGTCAGGTGAGCAGGAATGATACTAAGGGTCGCCTCGAGACGCTCTTTAATCTCTTGTTCGCTGGGGACACGTGGGGAGTGGATGTCATAGACACCGGGACCGATTTGATTGGAGTAACCATACTGCTGGAAGGTGTGTAACAATTTCATGTCGCTCTTCGAGAACTCGATAGAAATAACATCAGCATCAAGACGCTTAATAGACGGAAAGATGTCGCCAAAGTCGGAGTAACAGAAATGGGAGTGGGTCTGAGTCTCATCACGAACACCTGCTGTAGCAAGCTTAAAGGTGTCAACGGCCCATTCCAAGTACTCGTCCCAGTCGGATTTACGAAGAGGTAACTAGCATAAATGTCAGACAGCTTACATGTTCATCTTTCGAGTCAACTTACGCCTTCACGAATAGCTGGCTCATCAACTTGAATAGCAGCAATTCCAGCCTTCTCAAGATCAAGGACTTCGTCACGGAGTGACAACGCTAATTGCTGAGCTTGTAGTTTACGAGACACGTCTTCGCGAGGGAAAGACCAGTTCAAAATTGTGACGGGACCAGTAAGCATCCCCTTCATGGGTTTCTTAGCAATGCTCTGTGCGTAGCTGCTCCATTTTACGGTCATGGGATCGGGACGGCTGACGTCTGAGACAATGATCGGAGGTCGAACATAGCTGTAAAGGGTTTATCAGGTTCATGTCGACAATGTAAGTCGGCCCACATACCGAGAGCCATAAGACTGAACCCATCCATTCTGGGTAAAAACAAATCCATGTAATTGTTCACCAAAGTATTGAACCATGTCGTTCCTCTCTGGTTCACCATGAACGAAAAGGTCAAGCCCAACCTCCTCCTGGAAGTCGACGACAAGCTGGATCTCCTTCTTAATGAATTCATCATACTCAGCCTGAGTGATCTCGCCCTTGCCGAGTCGAGCTCGAGCGTTACGAATGTCATTAGTTTGCTTTTAGGAAGTTGAGCAGACGTCATTCATACCGCAGAAGATAAAATACCCACAGGGAAAGAACCTATGGTGGTTGTGGGGAACTTAGGCAGTTGAAGCTTCTTGGCCTGGACTTCCTTGCGAGTGGCAAATGGACTCTTGCGGTGGTACATATCAGCTGTGATGGAAGCAACACGCTTGCGGACAGCGTCATCGGATGTATGTTCGAATTCACGACGTTTAGAAATGGAAATTCTGTTCGCCTCCAATGCAGTTGCTACCCTTGGATCCTGGGAACCGGAGAGGACGGCGGCGATCGTTGCGACTTCCTCAGCCTTTTCTAATGCAAAAGAGAACCAGTCCTTCTGTTCCGCGGTCAATTGTTTCTCGTTGGCCAGGGTTACGGGCGTGTGCAACAAAGAAGACGACGTTGCAATGACGACCCGACTTTCTCCAAGAACGTCAATAGCCGACCGGCCCTGCTTGATTGCAGCAGCGAAGTCAGATTTCCATATATTCCTCCCAGAAACGACACCAAGTGACAAATAGATTTGGGTAGATCTGATCGCTGTTAGAACATCATCAAGCTGTTCGGGTGCGCGAGTCAGGTCGATGTGGAGACCAGCGACGGGAAGTTTAGCGATAAAGTTCACGTTGGAATCCAGGCGAGCGAAGTAAGTTGTCAAAATGATCTTAGGAGCGATAGGAGCCAGGTCAGCGTATGCGGTGGCGTATTGCTTGTCAAGATCCGAAGCTTTATCGAGGACGAGAATTGGCTCATCAACCTGTACAGAGTCAACACCAGCAGCTTTGAGTTCCGACAACAATTGCTTGTAGACAGGTAAGATCTTAGGTAATAACGAGATAGGCTGGAAGTTGGGAGACGCTTCCTTGGCAGCCTTTCCGAGTACGAGATAGGAAATTGGTCCCAAAACCACTGGACGAGTGGTAATTCCAAGTTCTTTGGCCTCACTGTACTCCTGAAGAGCTTTGTTGCGCAGCAGTTTGAAGTCGGTCTCCTCGGAGAGCTCCGGAACAACATAGTGATAGTTGGAGTCGAACCTACAGCGTAATGGTAACTGAGCGACCGCAATAACGAGAGCGGACAATGTACAAACCATTTCTTCATTTCACAAGCGGGAACGTCGACACCATCAGCTTGACGTCCTCGACCTAGCGCAAAGAATACATCGAGATCGGACAGACCAAGCCCGACATAGCGCTTAGGGATGACGTTGAAAGCTGTGGAATGATCCAAGACGTGGTCATAGAGCGTAAAGTCTCCACTATCCGAAAATGGGTATGTACATGCACAAGAGAACGAAGGACGAACCTGGGGATCAAGTCAACGTTGCGTTCCTTTAGGCTGTTCCAGCTAGTCTTTCGAACTCTGGCAGCAACTTCCTGGAGTTCAACCGCGGAGGTCTTGCCGGACCAGTAAGCCTCGACGGCCTTTTTAACTTCACGGTGTGCACCTGTGGGGGTGTGTTGGTGAGTGTTCGGATCTAACATGTTGGAAGGGTATAGCACCGATGCGAGGGAAGCCAAGGACGCTGGACAAGACCATCTCGGATGAGGGAGAAAGGAAAAAGATGGGTTGAGGAAATGGCGGGGCCGATTTTGAGATGTTCGTGACGCCTGCCCTGAGTCGATGGTTATCGACTTATCAATCGCATCTGATTGATCGCTACCAAGTTCAACGTGTGAATTTCTGCCTCAGATATTCGCATTGTCTCACCAAAGATCACGCAGGGACATGAAAAACATGTTCCAGGGCGCTCTGCCAGCAAACGTGAGATCTAGGGTAACCATGATGGTCTTGCAGCTCAAGAATAACAGGTATCATTGAATTTTACATCACAAATGGCGGGTCTTGAGATCGTTCCCAGACACTGAGAGGAGGTAAAGCGGCT
>JBBPTE010000137.1:4255-19514 GCA_038093935.1 Tylopilus cf. pallidocervicolor | reverse complement strand
GCTGCGGGCGTGGGGGTGATACTATGCCACTGGCTCGACCACGGTGGTGGCGGTGGAACGTGGTGCCCATTGGACGACGGTTGTCGCGTGAGTTCATATACTGGCGTGGGTGGCGTCGGTAACGGTAACGGCGTATGGTGTGGATGAGCATGTCGATGGTGACTCGAAGATGGTCCAGGATCCGCAGATCGAGGCATGGATGGCGGGGGAGGACCACGCGGGGGAGGCGCGCCGTTGGCACCCTCAGGCTGACCCGGGGTGAACCGTATAAGTTCGACAAACAATGTTTGAGTGTACGGTGGAAGCATCTTGGTGTATACAACATCCTTGCTAAAGCTGTCCAGCATGGCACTCGTATTCACATACGTATCCGTTTCCTGGTTGTCTGTAGGATAGCGTTGAATTATTTTTTTCCGCAACGAGGAACGGAATAAAACAAAAACAAAACCCACCAATGTGTTTCACGCGAACTTCAGAATAAATATACGGTCGATTCTTGCGCAAGCAGCACAGCGGGCACATGAACCGACTTGGATGTTGTCCCATGGCCGCATCGACCGGGAAGAATACACACCCGGCGTGATATCGTTTGTTACAAAGCTCGCACTCCACCGTCGGATAGTTGAGGAGATATGGTGTACGGCCTCTGCATATACACCGTGTCCCATCGAGCCAATCATTGTCAACATCTTGCCCAAACGTGAACCGTGGCCGTCTACGCTTCCGGACACGGACCGGGGTCGGTTGGCCAGCGAGTATACGATGCAAGCCAGCGAGGTCAAGACCAAACGAAACCTCCCGCGAGGGCGACACCGCAAACTGGATCTTGTACAGCTTCCGCATATAATGGCGCACCTGTGGAATGTATTCCGGGCGTTGGTTACCATGTTGAGAAGCGAACGTCAAAAAGTGTCCGATCACTGATGATAGCCGATCGACTCGGTGAACGATGATTTCTAATTGCTTCCATGCGTCAGAGTAGTTCTTGGTAATGTCGGGGGCAGAGAGGAGAATTTGGGGTAGGAAGCAAAAGTGCCAGCTTCGCTCCTTGTGGATGGCACCGTTCCAGTGATGATGGTCGCAGAATGGACATGATCCACCGTTGGCAGCGCAGACGCCATGGAAACGTGCAAAGCAGTGGTCACATTGGACCGCATCGGATTGGGTACCTGGAGGGGGCGGTCGAACGGGTGCGGTGCAGATGCACGTGAAATATTCATCATTCGGGGGGAGATCGTCTTCGGGTCTTGTAGATTCCATGACGTCGTCGAGAATGCCCTGACCATGAGCACAGCCATGCTGCGGACAATACCATGGCAGGTCCTCCAGCCACTTTTGATGCAACGCGAGCTGCGCGTCCAACTTCTCAAAGATGGGCAAGGAGAACATCGAAAGATGCTCTCGGGCGTAGGTCTTCCACTTCTTCATCATGTCAAAGATATCTGTCTCGTCTCGGTGCTGATAACGATTTCGCAAAATCGCCTCACAGCGATTCTCGAGGTCAAGCGCGAACTCGGCGGTCTGCTTGAGGTCCCGAATGGCCGGGATACTAAAATCTTTCTCTGCCCGAGCTACGAACCTCATAACCTCCGACACCTTCGGCTTCGGTCCCTGACTATCCGGTAATAACCATGCCTTCGCCTGCTTCTCGAAGTCCTTGGCTTTGTTCCGAGCGGAAAGCAGCCGGTCATAAATCGTGACGTCAACTGGGACGGCGGAATCCATCTCAAAAAATTCATCAAGCTCCTCAACTGTTTTGTACGGTTGGTCGAGAACCTGTCTCGCCTTTTCTCCCCATTCATCGCCAGAACGTTGCCGCGATTGCAACATCCCGAGAAACTTGTTGTCTTCGCTAAGATTGCAGGATCGAGCACGTGTGAGGAGGGTGCGTACTTCTTCCAGCGTCGTGGTACTGTCGTCCGCCTTCTCTTCGAGCTCCTTCAACAGTTGTTCGCGGGACACGATCTTCTCGACTTCGAAAATTTCTTCAAGGTGCACATTGACGGAAGAGGCTTCCATGAGCAATCGTTCGCATTCATTAATAAACGTGTCCCGACCACCTTGAGAACCTCCGTCCTTGAGCAATACGGCAGCCTTGCGTTGAATTTCCTCCGACTTTTCCGCCAACGCATGCAGCTGTCCAATTTCTGGGGTATCGAAACCAAGGGTCTGCACCTCTTTGAGCAGAGCGTACAGATCCTCCAGACTCCGGTCTGGTCTGTCGCCCGGGTCCCGGTCGTCGAATGCGGAGCTATTGACTTCGTGAAGCGGGGGTCGACCACGTGAACGGCGGGAACGTTTGCGACTTTGCTTACGGATGATAAACGTATTGGCGGCGTCGAGCCACTCGTTGGCACGGTTGACGCATTTTCTGAGTGAAGCCAGTTCGGGCAGGTAATGATTTATTCGTTCACCCTCGGCGAGAATCGCACGCAAGGAGCGGAGCGGCGGCACGTCACTCTCCGTCAAAACTTTCTGGAGCTTCGCCCTCCACGTGGTCGGAATGGCTGCCCGATCAGCCACTCTGGCAAGGGTTTCTTGCAGCTCCACATCCGAGAACCGCAGCCTCAACACGTGCTGATTTATGGGATGATCGCACAGACGCTTCGCATGCTCAATGCAAACCACCTCGCTCTTGCAATGGCAAGTGACTTGCGAGAGATAGCAGAAGGCCTTGCAGTAGACGCACTGGTACTGGTCTTCGGGACGATCCTCCTCTTCGACTCGCTCCACCATACCAAGGGTCCGAGCAACCTGGCGTGATCCTAGCTCCCGTTCGGTCATTTCCCTCAGACTTGGTTCCAGCCTTTAAGTCCTAATTAGCGGCGAATAGAAAGATACGCCTGCACGAATAATGACGCACCATAACGCCGTTTTGATGGACGTGGACTGTTGCGTGATGGTGACCAAAAGCTCGTCGTGAGAGAACACGGGCAACTTTCTGTGTTCTCTGTAACGTTGCACACAGTCTCGGCCGTAAGGCAACCAATCAGGAAGCGCGAAATTGACGGCCTCGTTGAAGTTAAGCTAGAGCCGCACAAAATCAATACCATGTATGATCGATCAATCGCGTGTAAAACGTACTCCGTGATTAAACCCTGCGTGGTATGCCTTCGGGAAAGTGATGACAAACTCGCCTGCACGTTGGTTGCATGCGTACACGCGGACCCCGGCGTCGGTGAGGTGCTTCGGGTTCATCAATGTTACAAGCTGAAAAAGGAGATCTGGCTGTGCTTCAAATAGATCCGGCGCCTCGCTCTTGATCGCGGCTTCGAATTTATCTGCATCTTCTCCTGGAATGCCGTACCAAGTCTTTGTCTCTCCCCAGTGTTCTATATGAAGTGGTCAATCATATCACCTTTAAAATGAAACGAAGACACGATACACACGGAAGTTGATGCTGTACGTATAATGATCCTACGCAAGCCATTACGACTGCGGCCTTTCTAACAGGGGGTGGCGAAACTTACCTCGTTGTGCCAGCAGAAAGTGGAAAACACCATTCCTACATAGGTCCATGGCACGGTCATACCCGAAATGTCTGATTTGATGAATCGTAAAAGGGAATCCGCCAAAATAGGCATATTGTTCAAATTCCAAGGGTCCTTAGAGGCAGGATCTAGAGGATGGGTCTCTATGGTCGGCATGGCACTATCATGAAAGTGGCAAAGATATTCAACGGTGGAAAATCGCAAAAAAGGACCATCTGCCACATACCTGCCGTGGGTAGTTGAGTGGACATCAGCACCATATTCAATCTCAACCGTATCGTTCGGGGACTGAACAAGTCGCCAAAACTCGTTCTCTACATCATGTTCGGTCACCAGAGTGTTACCGACATAGTTAACGGTGGGATCGTTGAGATCTGGCGGTGTCTTGTGGACAGGCGGATGAGACGTCCACCACCTACGTCGAAACTCGAGGTCCCTTGCTTGGAAGCTTGAAAGACAATGTTCCTCCCCTTCATCAAAACCAAAATCGCCACCCGTGTCGAACAAGCACGTGTGGCAGAACCATTGGTCCTTTGGAATCGAGGTTAATGGCGGATCCAAGCAGAACATGTGGAAACCTTCTGAAAAGTGAGACACGATCTCAAGAGATGTAACAATAATGATTCGCCGTACCGCAGTCACAGCCGTCACATAGAAGCATCTCTTCCTCATGATTTTTCTTCTGACAAACTTCACAAGACTGCTATCTTAGAGTCAGAAGGTACGCCGACTCACTCCACGCGAATACATACCTCCTGAGTTAATTTTGTGTCCTCGTCCGGCTGTGACGTAGGCGATGCGGGTGACATTCGGCTAGCAAGATTGCGACGCTTCCGGGTCGCTACGCGAGCTTCGATTTGGTGACGTGTACGGCAGAAAGGGACAACGACTCACGGGAGTTTTGGTCGCGGGAGTTCTTTGCGTTCCGTTTCGAGCCCATACCCTCTGTGCGGGAACCATTCCGCTCCTTGTAATCTCCATCATCCGGAATGTCAGACAAAACACTCGAGGAGGAAGTTAATGGACTGGATGGTGGGGATGTGGTATCACGGCTGTGCCCATTGCGGGTCCGCGCAGTTTGAATGTTTGTGTGAGTCTTGAGGTGAGGGTCACGGGCTCCACCTGGCGACGTCGACAATGTAGGCGAATTCCGCACTCGGTCGCAAAAATGCTCATATGGTAGGATGATTCGTGTATACGAATTCTTGATTTGAGTGGATAAACCTGGAATACCCCTGTAGCCGAGCAGAGCACCAAGGTCACCCCATTTCCGGTTCTTTGTGACCTATCATGCAAGTTAGCGGTGAGAAAAAAAAGTGCGTCATGGCACGATGCATACCGCATCATAGCCACCGAGTTTGTCCACCTCTTTGCGGAGAAGCCATAGATCTAGTGGCTTGTGATTGATCGTGGGCACGGAGACACGTGGATTGCCTTGCTGCTTGTGGAAGCGGTAAAGCTGCTCCAGAAAATTAACCTTTGCACGAGATGAAGCCTCGATGGAGTTGAGGCGCTGCAATCGTGTCTTAAAGCGAAACGTCTGCGGAAATGAATGAATGTCAGAACGAAGCGGGTCAAAAAATGAGAAAAATGCGGCACTATGACACAAACCTCTGTATCGGTGACAAAAGGCATTTTCCAGCCGACGGGAGGGACCACCTTGCAAATTCCATAATTGAGAGCCTTTTCGGAGATCGAGCGAATGTAGGTCATAGGGTCCTTGAACTCGTCCGAATTAGGATAGAAAACGGGACAGTCCTCCAGACCAAAGGGGCGGGGAGAGGTCCGGGGAGGGTGATTCCTGGGACTCGATGTCTTGACGGAGGAGAGGTCGAGGGATGGAGACACTGAAATTGGAGTAGGATCGCCAGAAAAATCGTCGGATATGTCCTGCGAGGCGACATCGTCGTTATCGTGCGAGGAGGCGTGGTAGTGGAGGGCTGCGAGGGCGTGTGTCTTTGACTTGCGCGGAGCACGCTTGGATGAGGAGGCAGAATGGTCGGACATGCGGGAGAGGGTGGCGGAAGGGGGATCGTCCTGGGATATGATTGGGAGAGCGCCCTCCACCGGAATGGAGAGACAAGTGGTGAATGAACTCGGGTGTTTATTCTGAAAATCGGTTGGGAGGGCGTCCGAGGAGCGGGAAGCGCCGTGGGCGGGTGTGCGGGGGGACCTTCCTCTGCGGGAAGGGGTGCCGCGGGACTGCGGGGAGGACTCCATTGGGGAGATGGTGGAAACCAGACAAGAAGCGTTGGAGGACTTTGCAGTCCCTTGCGTGGATGTGTGGGAGCGGGCATTGAATTTGGGCACCGAGTTATCGTGTCGCACCCTGCACTTCGGCGTGGGAAAATAATCTCAGACGTTCGCGGATTCGAATGTGTCAATGCTTCCGCGTCTGGCCAGCGCCCCGCTCGACCCCGTTCCTGGCCACAACCACACGCGCGGTGCAACAGCCCACCCACACGAGGTGTGCAAACGATCGTGGCCGTAAGTAAACCAAAATGTGGTTGCAATGTGCGCCCAATTCACACTCAGCGGCCCACCCCTTTCAGATCTGGCACGGTAAATAACCAAACCTCCACGTCTGCGCGTACTATCCCCCTGAGTGTTGGCAAACACCACCCCGAACAGCCCGGAAAACCGGCGCGCCATGTGCCCCCAGTAACGTGAACGCGGACGCATTTGGATTCCTCGCCTGCCTGGCCATGGCAGCACCACTCATACAAACCCGCACGGATGATATTAATCCCAAAAAAATCACCTCTGGCGCCCCTGGGGTTATCCTTGGGTCCTAGTGCGGCGCATCCGTCAAATTAACCTTCATTCCCATATCTTGGTGAAACAACAATATACCCACCATATGCAGTGATTCGCTGACTGCAGGTGTGAACAAGCACAGCAACGGTCCCAATCGGTCTCGGACTTCCGAACGGCAACGAACAATGCGCCGCCGCCCCATCGATGACGGTCGTGACTAGCCCCCCACTAGGTTCACTGTACTTGGCAGGCGAGGATTTCCTGGTACAAGACTCACCACAATGTGAAAGTTTTGGTTGGTGCCCCAAGTGACTGTGAGCCCTCTATCGGACGGCTCTCACTGGCATCACAACCCAGTCACACAGGAAGCGATCATCCGTCCCTCCCATCATATGGGCAATGATGATTAGGGCCCGAGCTGGGTGGAAATTTTACGTGTCATTTCCAATCCAAGGCGGGCTATGCCATATACAAGATTACTGATCAAACCGGTCCACACTAACTCCGGAGTCCGATCCAGTATATATGCCCGTTGGATCAATCACCAGCCAGGCGTAGTATCAACAATGCAGACCAGAAGACACGAGACTGGCGGCCTATAACGACGCCCCACAGCGACCCACAGCGACACTCGGTACTCCCGTAAAGGTGCCAACCCGTGGGTCCATTAAGCATTCCCCGCACTGTGGGTCCAGGAGTGATACCCCCACAGTGTGCATGATACACATGACCAGCTCCAACGGCTTTGCAATGATACAAAACACAGTCGTGAAACATTACCTTTACTCGAAAAGGAAACAAAAGTAAAGCCCCCGGTGGGACTCGAACCCACAACCTCCAGATAATCTTGTTAGAAGTCTGACGTCATAACCATTAGACAACGAGGGCTTGGTTGGGAAGCGATCCTGAATATATAGGGTCACCACATTACAAATACCGCACGCTTCTGGCGATTTAGTGCATTGTATTCTCGTCTTCTCGAGTCATCCGCCAGGTTCCGAATTTTGCCCTCTACTTTTGTGTGTATTCGTTTGTTCCTTCTGCGGATACGAAATGGAAGTCGGGAACGTGTGTGTCACCTCATTGCTTATCTGCCCACGGCCCAGGACTAATCACCAAACCCAAAGCAACCTGCCATCGAACACGTCGATCGATCACATCAGGGCTTCTACGCTACATGACTACCCCAGAGCCCTTTCACTGTGGTCGTTGCTGGTCCCCGTGCATTATTACATCTCCATGTGCTGAGAGACTCGACGTCCATTCCGCTGTTACGGCGGTGCGATATGGTCAGGGCACGTTTCCCTTCTTCCATGCTATCTACACGCGCGAACCGAGTACTCCTAACCCGCCATCCACGGGAAACCCTCGTACTCATCTTGTCCATCAAATTCGGACACTAACCCTAGGAAACATCCCGAACATAGCGCACATCCCCACGTGATATGTCGTTCATTGATTTGGCCCACCGAGCACGAGCGCGCAGATATCACCAACAACAACGCTCTCGGAGACGTAAAGTTGCCCGTCTCATACTCATGCATCTACCCCCCTGCCCCGATCACCTCGCGGTAGCTGGAAAAACTAATATCCATTTATGAATTATGAACTACCAAGCAACGGATATGGGTGCACAGGCAACGCCCTTCCTTCCTTGGACGAGGCCTATAAAACGGCCCTCATGGCCTTGTCCCCCCCGCCACAAAGCTCACGATACTCGTGGCCGCCCGTCCCTCCGGTCTCCCGTCCCCACCCACGCGCCATCTCCCCGTCTCCGTCCCCTTGCTCACCTGCCGCACGCCGTCCCGTCCCCTACACGTGTCGTATCCGTTTCACCCCCTCGAGCTCGAACGCGCGCGCGCCATGGGTCTGAGAATAAGGGCTTCCCAACATGTGCGGATCCGTGCGCTCACTCTCACTCTCGCCCTCCGTTCCTCCCCCGTTCTCTCGCGCCCACGTAGCCATCTCACATAACGTGACGTCGCACACAGACACCGTCCGCCCGTACCCGCGCATCCGCCTACCGATTCGAGCTCGACTCGGACTTTTCGTCCATGTCGTCCGACACGGTCGACGAACCGCACTTCAAGTGGTGGTCGCCGTGGTGCTTCCTAATTTGTTTCAAGGGTTGGTGATGTGATCGGCGGTTCGTACGGTGTCATCTCCGCGGGGATAGGAGGTGGGTGACGGATGACCTATACACTCGTCCTTGGCCTTCTTTTCGTTCGTGTTGACGACATGTATGCCAGCATCGTGCCACTCGGGAAAGTGGAGCGAGATACGCTGGATGTCACACAGGATGGACTGGAGCGCAGTGCAGCAGGGTACGGGAGACCTTTTGCTGAACGCTGCCGACGACGACTGTAGAAAAAGTGTATTCCATAACTTTCTTCTTTCTACTTATTTTTAGATCGAGTCACACGACTATCTAGAGTGATTTTAGAGAGCATGTTCGGATTAGCAAATCGGATGACGAGTGCGTGAGGATACATTTGCAGTGCAGGACGGCAGATATACATTGACATGCGGACGACATAAAAAGATGGGATCACAGCATCAAGACATCCAGACAAGACGCCTGTCCCTGACATGATCAATCCGATCAGGTGGGAATCTAGAGAAAATGAAAGACATAAAATCCCGATATGATAGTTTGTGGACAGAAAAGGCAACGAGGATGAAGAGGACGGGGAAGAGAGAAAATATACATGCGTTCCAGCATACCTGCATTCAAAAGCAGACCATGGTACTGTTTAAATAATAGCAGAGAAGCCGCATGGATCGGTCGATCACTGGTGGCGTACCGCACAAGGCACCTCCACCCTCGTTCTTCCCTTGACAAAAAAGGCCGCTCTCCTCTCCCTCGCACGCCAACCCGAGAAAAAAGGACGACGACGAATTATTTCTTGAGCGCGCGCAATTGCGCCCTCAAGTTGGCATTCTCGGTCTGCATCGAGTTGAGTTCGTCCAACAGCGCGATCCGCTGCGTCTGTTCCGACGTGCGCATTGCCTCGACTTCTTCCTGTGCCTCGTGCAGCGCCTTTTGGCATTCGTCCAGTTGGCCCTCGAGTTGCCTGCGGACGATCTCGGGGGCGGACGCCGCCTCTTGCGCGAGGGCAAGCGTCTTGGCGCTCAGCGTGTTGTTGACCTCGGTGAGTTGTTGACAGGTTTCGGCTTGGTCAGCAGCGTGCATCTCTATCTCCCTCTTTTCTGCTACCATACGATCTACAGCGGTTTGCAAGTCCTGTATCTCGTTCATCCTGTGTCACATCTCATGAGTAACACGGTCACCCAATTAAGAAAAATAAAATAAAGAAAGGGATTTTTTTAAAAATAAAATAAACCAAAGGGGAGCATCACGCACAAGGCGGCCTGCTTCTGTTGTAAAGCAAAATTCTGGTCGTCAAGGGTAGCAACTTGTTTTTGATACATTCCTAATGCAGCATTACTGTCCTCAGCAAGCTTTTGAGCACGTTCCGCGTTCTTCTTGAGTAGATCGTGCGCTTGTGCGGATCGAATCAATCGTTCGATCAGTGCACGGTCGTCGATTACCAAGGCCTGGACGCGCGCGACAAAGGCTTCGAGCGAGAAAGGTCCGCCGACAGCAGCCTGGGGTGACTTCGGGTCATAGAGCGCCTTGAGGGAACGGATGTCCATGTCCGACAGAGAGGGCAGGCCGGATCTAGAGTGGCCTCCGCCGGGACTGGACACCGTAGAGGCCCCTCGAAGGTGGCGCGGCGTGTGGAGTTTTGCCGAACGGAGCTCAGGCGCGGGTAGAACGGCCCAGATGGGTTGCAAGAGCGCAACGACATCGGCGACCTCGCCTTTGTACTCGATCGGGGGACCAGTATAGACAGATGGCGAGGTCAACTCCTGAAATGAAATTTAGTATTTGGCTAAATGAGATTGGATTGGAGCGGGTGACCTTGAGGCGGGCGTCGAGGGTGAAAGCCTCCCGCACAGCGTCGTCCTTTTCGCGCCGCGATGCCTCGAGTTCAGCTTGGAAATGAGACTCCAGTTGATCCCGAGAATCACAGTGCTCTTTCAGAATCGCTGCAAGGTTCTCCAGGTGGGCTCCAACTGATGCCAGAAGACCCTGAAACGATGCATCCCTGGATATGTGATCGACATTGTGGAGCTGCATCAGTTTATGAAGAGTCTCGAACGCGCCATCTAACTCCATTTGCGCTTCACCACCCTCTCTCAACCGATCTAGCTCTTCCTCCATCACAGCCTTTTCTGCATGCCAATTTGCACGTGCCTCCTCGTACTCCACCTGAAGGGCCGAAAGTGCTTCACCTTTGGTCTGCACATCTAAGTCTGCTTTCTCCTGGATTGTAGCCAGCATCCGCTCCATTTCCGTGGCCTCGCCACTCTTCTCTTCTAGCACCTCGAGTCGTCTTTCGAGCATCTCCACCTCCCGTTCCCGTGCCTCCAACGTTTTCTTGTCCTCTTCCCATTTGGCACGCTCCATGGTCAGCTCGTCACAGCGTGCCTGGATCTCTTCAAACCGCGGTAGTTCCTGTTCTAGGGCGGCGACCGTCTCCTCAGCAGTCTGGAGCTCCAAGCTCATTGTTGTCTCGAGCTGCTCCTTTTCCAAACGAAGGTGGGAGAGTTCGCGCGCCAACTCTGCGTTTTTCTGGTTCGCCGCGTTGAGGGATTCGGTGGCTGCACGTAAGTTGGCCTCGAGGGTAGCAATATCGGATGCGGACAAGGGTGCTTTGGGGATATGTGCGTCTGCATGCCCAGCGAACAAGTGGGCTCCGTCAAATCTAGATGGGGTAGATGGAGCACTGGCAACTGAGCTCATAGTCGAGCTTCGATTCGGCGTGAAGGTCCTCGAACCGTCCACTTCAGATGCGCCGTTCGAGGAAGGAAAAAACTTCTTTTCCATCCTGTGCACTGAATATCCTAGCACACCGGCACGGTGATCGAGTAGTTTTCGATATACCTCGCTCGTCCGCTCCGACAGTCGCCAGAGTTCCTTTTGCGCGGTTGCGACCCTGTGTTCGGCCGTCTCGAGCTGGTCCTCGGTCTGTTTCGAGACTTTTCTGTGCGCCGCGTTCACCTTGGACAGTGACAGTGCCGCATCACGTATCTTGGTTTCGAGATCGAGTTTTTTCTGCATCGCAGTCAGTCGGATCCGGAGGACCTGGTGTTCCTAGAAGGGGTGTCAGTACGAGTGACAGGTACTTTGATCGCATGCACCTTTTTGAGATCTTCGACTTCTTCTGCGTTGAGTATTTCGCATTCCCGGCTGTCGATGACGGCTTCGCTGGTGAGCAAACTCATGAGAAGCTCGTCGCGGATGTTGAGCAATCCAGACGTGCGTTTCCACCCTGTGCTACCTTCCGACGTCGCAGGTTCCGCTAGACTCGGCGGTGGTATACGAGAGGGGGGTGTCGGCGAATCAAGAATATTTGTAACACCATTCGGGACGGGTCGGCGACTCGGCGAGGTGAGATTGTAGGATACGATACTACCCGTAGGTGAGCGCACCGACGCGGGTGTTGAAATCGCTCTTGGTGACTGAACGGAAACGCTCTCCGGTGTCCTGTCATTTGGCGGAGATGCCACTTGAGATGGCTTGTTCCGCTCTTTGCGAATGACCAGTCCCTGTGTGATGGTGTCGGCGGATCTGCCATCCGTGGGGGTGGTCGGCCGGGAGTCCTGAGGTGGTCGGTACGGTTTCGAAGACGCGGGTGGTGGTAGTGGTGGGTCGGGCGAAGGTACGGGTGGAGGTGGTTGGGGCTGGGGAGGAGGTTGTACGCTGGACCCGCCCCCGCCTAGAAATCTTCGGACGCCGTTCATGTGTTGCTCGACGTCGCCAGCTGTGACATGAAACTTGTTGTCGGTGCTGACGGCGACGACGAGCACAGTAATTAGACTTGGTTCGACAAATCGGCTAACCGTACCAAGTATAGCTTGCTCGGTGCGGCAGCGGCCGTCCGACTTACGTTCGTCGTCGCCGACCACGACGATGCCCACGGCCGCGCATTGACCTCACCGCCTCGCATTGCATCCGGACGACGCCCACCATGTCGTTCACCTTCCAGTGGCCCCGCTTTTCCGACCAGTTTCACGCCGATGCGATCCAGATGCTCAACAACGCGCTCAACAAGGGAAATAAACCGCCCGTGATCGCGGACAAGATCGAGGTCGTCGAGCTGGAAATGGGCACTCAGGTCCGTGTATGCCTCCTGCATCCGTTCGCCGACCTTGACCCTCCATTAGCCCCCCGAACTCGAAATTCGGGACATTGGCGATCTCACAATGGATCAGTTTCGGGGCATATTTCGTCTCACATACGCCGGGGACGCTCACCTCGTCCTCAAAACCAAAGTACAGGTGCGACTGGCTCGTAGTCTTTTCGGACTCGTGATGACCCTCGGTGCGTTAGGCGAATCCCCTGAACCATAAGCAACCCGATATACACCTCATGACCGGCTCGAGGGGAATGCTGGCAGCCAAAGAGCCCCTCGTCGTACCCATGCTTCTTCGTCTATCTCACTTCAAGCTCAACTCGTACGTCGTCCTCGTCGTCTCCAAACAAAAGGGCATCACACTCGTATTCAAAACCGACCCTCTCCAAAACGTCGACATCAACAGCACCTTTGATTCTATCGCCGTCATTCAGAAATTCATACAGCGCGAAATCGAAGGACAGCTTCGTCAAATGTTCAGAGAGGACCTCCCGGGTATCATCCACCGTCTCAGTCAGCAATGGGTCAAGGCAAAGGTGGAAGCACCGTATCTCGACAAACGGCCGCCGCCTGTTGTGCGTCGACCGTTTGATACCGCTTCTGCACCCGACCTATCGCATCTGTCGGGTGACCCGTTTGGTCCCGGCCTCGTGGCTCTGCAGCCATCTTTCGGCTATGCACCGTCGGTTGGCGCACTCTCGTACGGCCGTGTTCGCTCTGTCTCTGGGGTTTCTGTTGCTAGTTCGACTCGGAGAACGTCGAGAAGTGCCCAATCGGCCCCAGTTGTTCCACCTCCAACCGAACCCACTGGTTCGTTACCTGAGCTCGAGAACTTTGACCCCACATATGGACTTCGTCCGGAAGGACTGCCTACGAAGAGCCTCTTTTCGAGTTTTGGCCGGCTGTTCAAGGAGAACAAAGGTCTTGCCGATCTCGCGGAAGAGCCGTCAGACTTGGATGAGGACGAAGAGGTGGCAGAAGAAGACGACGAATCCTCGGTAGCAGACTGGGAAGATTCTTCAGTTGGTTATTCGCCACCTCCAAGTCTGACGCCAGATGACTCTGTCACCGAGTACGAGACCATCCCTGCTGTCGGTGGCGGTACCATCACTCGCCCACGAGTCTACCACTCGCAATCCATGATCCAAACCCCATCCCGAACCACCACTGATGCGGGGAGTATATCTACCTCCACACCTGGCCTCCGACATACCTTGCCACTGCCGCAGCAAGCTGGTCCCTCGCGAACCCGTTCGCTGCCAGACGGTACGCCACGACTACCCAACCGCGGCTTTGCCCGCCCCGTCGAAACGACACCGACGTCCGATCATCCCCACTCTTCCCATAACCACGAGTTCACAAACAAACCGGCGCCCATCTCGCTACGCCGCCTCTCCGTCTCATCCTCCGTCGCCAACCTCGACCCGTTCCACTCTGGCTCACCGCCACCGCACCACGCCATGTCCGAGGCAGACCCCAAGATCGTCCTCCGCCCAACCCTGAACAGCACGCTCCACCAACTCTCCACGCTCACCTATTCCAACCACACGCTATCCCCCTACACCCGCTCGCTAGAGCACTTTGCCGTGCGGAGCGGTCCGCCACGGACGCTCAACGCATCCGAGGTGCGCGCCCCACCCGAACGCCGATCTATCAAGGCAAAACGCAAACGCACGTACCGCATCGGGGGAAAGACGCAGGCTCAACCCCAGTCTGATCCCGAATCCAACGGTCGACCGCCGCGCACGTCAACGTCCTCGCCAATCCCTCCCTCCGAGTTCGATCCGGCCGAGATTGACCGGTATTTTCGGTCGGGAGACGATCCAGACGCGTTGGACGGGGAGCCTGGGTCGAGTGGGCAGGAGCATCCGCACGTGTATGTGCAGGGATCGTCGTCGCCGGGATCTTTGTCGCGGTATCCACGTGATCCGTACGAGACGCTGCGTCGACGACGTCCATAGCCGCGCTCTTATGTTCTCCCTGGCCTTTTGTTGTTCCTTTTCGTTTCACCCATGTCGCTTTCGCTTGTCGAGGTATGTTGGACCACCCATGGTTGACCTGTGGATTGAGTTAGAACGTGTAACCACGATTACTTCCAGATTGTGCTTGTTCGCATGCAGACTAGATATCCTCATTCACTCGCTTTGTTGGTAGACAATGTATACTGTAGCAAATACACTAATCCTCCTCTCTTACCATGGACGCTGATCAAGACGTATCGTTCACTGCTTTCCATCGACGAGATAATTTATAGCTGAGCTAGGTGAAGGTCTTCAAATACAAACAACCAAGATATATTATAGCACAATAGTTCACAACAAGAAATATGCCAACAACGCGCTCCAAAATGTTCCTAGCTCATGTTAAACGGCGCTCCGAGACCAAATGACTGCATCCCCACGACACTTGGGTCGATCTGGGGCTGAACGAGCGGCGACGACGTGACCAACCCAAACTCGAATTCCTACGCGTGGCAAAAGAAAACCATTCAGCCATCAGTCGACCCAAAGACCGCCATAAACCGTCACTCACGTCCACATGCAAACTCGGCATCCGACTCGTATTCTGCCTCGCCGACGGCGTCTGCCGCAACTCCCTGAAATCGTTCTTCGTATACGTCTTGGACAGCCCTGAGATGGCCGGTGACCTCAACAACGCCGTCGGCGGCGACAGCGCCACTAACCCCAACACGTCCCGATCCCGTCCCGGCAAGAGCGACCTTGGCCTCCGCATTGGCGTACACGGCACCGGCGTCGGCGGCTGCAACACCTCCTCGAGCGCGTGGATCGACAACGCAAGCGGGCGCAC
>JBBPTE010000136.1:0-35342 GCA_038093935.1 Tylopilus cf. pallidocervicolor | reverse complement strand
TTTCACTAGTTCGCTTGTAACTTGGTATGATTGCGTAGAACTAGCTACCGTTACAAGTACAAGGGGACTCTTTATATACTAGGGAATTTGGAGCATGGACCAGGACATGAGGTGTCCTCATGTCGGGTGGTGCTTTGCTGCGGAACGAGTCAAAGACGGAAATGAAAGCAACATGCGGTATCCTCGAGGTGAAGAGGTAAACGTAAGACCACGAGGATGAGGTATGTAACGGAAATGAAAAGAGGCTATACTGATAGCTACCATGGAGATTGTGCGCGATCCCCCAGCATAATGGGGACGATCAGTGATTCTAAGTAAGCATAGAGGTTCTCCTCTATTAGTCTCCCCATAGAAACTATACCAAAGGCCAGAGCGTCTTCCCTAGGGAGAGATCGATACTCTGGGGGCGAAGGAATCAATGTATCGTATTCGAACCAATAATCGTACCGTTCTATAACATTACCCCCTTCGTAGAACTGAAGCACCGCTTCAGTTATCTTTCCTTGCATTTCTCCTCTAAAGACTAACTCCTCCTCCGTCGGAATTGTCGCCCTCGTTCCATACGTGTACTTCCAGATCCTCGTCTGAGTTGTACCTTGCTCGATGTAAGGGGCATTCAACTCGAGAGTGGCCCAGCGAGTTGCAGACGGGACATTGTATCTGTGGACAGAACTTTTGAGGGTGGCCTGGAGCACTCATTTTGCAGTGAGGGCACGTGTAATGCGGGCATTCAACCCGGAAATGGCCTGGCCGGTTGCAGGTGAAACAACGTTTTTCAACAGGACCAAATCGTTGTGTACTTGTTGTTGCTCCCGGGTCATCGATTGCAACAAGCTGGGCGGGAGCGGTAGCATGTTGAGGTGGAGGGGGAAGAGGTCGTGTGTAGCATGGAGAGGGTGTTCGGGGGTGGTATTCCCGATCAGGTGTTGCAGGTCGCGGAGGGTTTGTCTGATAGACGTATGGTTGAGCTCGTCTTCCTCGGATAGCCGAGGTGATGAAGGAGTCCGGGGATAAGACCCCGTCTTCCCGTTGGAGTCTTCGTGGGTGTCCTCGGAGTGGCTCTGTTCTCCTGGTGACCTGTGGGGATGGAGAGCTTCGAAACGACATGGGGGTTCCTTCTCTGGAACTTGCAACCACCGTAGTGGTATCTCCTTCTTCTTTGTCGACCTCTCCATCCTCTTTTTCAGTAATTGGGATTCTCTCTCCCCTGTCTCGGTTTCTCCACATCTTTCTCATGGCCTCGTTGAAGTCTTCGTTGAAGAACCCGGTCTCCCGGAAATAGTCATCTCGTTCCCCCGCGGAGAGTAACGCTAGGATGGGGAGAAGGAACGGCGAGAGGATTTCGGGGAGTAGATTGTTAATTACCCCGAAGAATCCGTCATTATGGAGCAGGTCGAGGACTCTTCTTTTGGCATCTGCCAGCGCGCAAGTCATGGCGTTGTCGTAGGGAGCGGGGAGTCCTTGGGGGCAGCATAGGTTGTGGGTTAGAGATAGCATCTTGAACGTTTGGTATAACTCGATGCCTTCAATGAGGCGATGATTTTCTGTGTACCACGGATCCCGTTCCAAGGCGTAACAAGCGACGGCGTTGCCGATGACTACTCCGTAGAGCATTCTTCGGGCGTCAGCTGGGAGGTGTTGGACTTGGATGGGGAGTTTCTTGTTGAGAATGGTGGGGGCGAGAGTAGAAGACATGTTTTGTGAGGCTGAGTGGTTTATCGGCTTGGTGGGGCTGATGGGTCTTTCAGCTTAGTTTGTGTCGGGTTTTATATGCCTTTAGGGTGGTCCGTGCATTGGTTAGGTTCCGTTCCGGTTCCCACGTATTTTCCGATGTGGCGTAGCCTTTCCACGCCACCAGGTACTGTCTTCGGTTCCCGCTTCCTCGGTGTGAGATGATCTTTTCGATTTCGAATTCTTCTTCCCCTTTTATTTTAATTGGTGGCGGTTCGGCAAAACTTGGGCCGTGTTCCTGGGTTTGTCTATATGGGGAGAGAAGGGAGGCGTGGAACACATCGTGGATTTTCCACTGTTTTGGGAGTTTTAGTTGATATGTGATAGGGGAGAGGACTTTAACGATCTCGAAGGGTCCTTCTCTTTTAGGTGCGAATTTCTTTGATTCATAGTGGGTTTTGAGGTTTCTTCCTTCTAACCATACTTTTTCTCCTATTTTCCATGGTTTAAACTTCGATCTTATTCTTTCCTTCATTATTCGTTGTGTTATTTCATGTGCGGCTAGGGCTTCCTTTCGGGCTTCTTCTATTTCTTTTAGTCTGTTTTCTAGATGTGGGATGAAGGTTTTTCCTATCTTCGGGTAGCTTCTTGGTTTGTATCTGTACATGAGGTAGAATGGGGTTTGTCCGGTTGAGGAGTGTACGGCAGAATTGTGAGAGAATTCGGCAATTGGGAGAAGTTCGGCCCATTTGGATATATCTTTTCTGCAAAATATTCTTAGGTAGGTTTCCAGTTCCTGGTTTACTCTTTCTGTTTCTCCATCGGTTTGTGGGTGGAACGCTGTGGATAATTTCAGGTCGTATTTTAGTAGATGAGACAATTCTCGTGCGAAGGCTGAGGCGAATTGTGGTCCTCGATCTGATATGCAAGAGTCGTGAAGTCCAAAGCGGGGGAATACGTTTTTGAAGAATAGGGTGGCTATGTCAGCAGCGGATGCTGTTTTGTTTGTTTTTAGGAAAATTACCCCCTTTGTAAGCCCATGGTCGACCACAACCAATATAGAATCCGCGCCGTTGCTGGGAGGTAGGTCGGTGATGAGGTCAATGGAGATTTGCTGGAACGGGCAGTTTGCTTTAGAATGAATCGGGGACAGTGCTGGTGCGCTGGGATGGGTGTTTGTCTTGTAGACCTGACAGATTGCACAACCAGTGACGTATTTCCTGATGAATGAAGTCATTCCTGGCCACCAGTAATCTCTTTAAGTGCGGGCGATGGTTCTGAGTACTCCTTCGTGCCCTCCGACGGGGGAGGAGTGGAGCTCTTTTAGTAAAGGGTTACGGAGTTCGGGGGGTATGTATAGCCGTTGTTTGTAAAAGAGTTTCTTGTCTGAGTAGGTCCAATCAGCGGGGGATGCTCTCTTGAACAGGGAAGTTTCTTCATGTATAGCTTGTAGTGCTTTGAGGACTAGTGGGTCTTTTGCTGAGGAGTTTGCTACTTTCTCTACTAATTCTAGATCTAATTTCCTGACGAATAGGTGGTTGGGCAGTAAAGTGATGGCTTGGTTGTCTTCGGATGTGTTTACTTTGTCCTTTCGTGAGAGGGCATCTGCCGGTGCCATCTTCATTCCAGGGGTGTGAATGAAGAGTAGGTCGAAGTCTTGGAGGAAAAGTTGCCATCTGGCCTGTCGTCGGGAGAGTTTCCTTGGTTCCTTGAAATATGTAAGGTTTTAGTGATCGGTGAGGATTGTTATGGGAAAGTTTGTCCCTTGTAGGTAGTGTCTCCATTCTTCGAGAGCGTGGATTACTGCTAGTAATTCTCTATCGTATATGTCATAGTTTCGTTCGGCGTCTCCTAATGTTTTTGATAGGTAGGCGCATGGGTGTAGTTCTCCATTGGTGTCTTCTTGCATAAGTATTCCTCCAGTTGCTGTTAGTGATGTGTCGGTCATGACCGTGAACGGTTTTTGTATATCGGGCATGGTTAATATGGGATATTGGAGGAACGCCTTCTTTAGGCTTTTGAATGCTTGTTGGCAGCTTGGGGTCCATTCCCATGTTGTTCCTTTCTTTGTTAGTTCATGTAATGGTTTGGTGGTATAGGAAAAGTTTGGGATAAACTTTCTGTAATAGTTGCAAAATCCGATGAATGATCGGATTCCTTTTACCGAGGTGGATGGTTTCCATTCTTCGATGGCTTTTAGTTTAGTAGGGTCCATTTTTATTTGTCCGGGGGTTATAATCATTCCTAGGTATTCCACTTCTTGTGTGTCAAAGACACATTTGGTAGGTTTGAGGTGGAGGTCGTGGTCCATTAGCCTTTGTAAGACTTTTCTTGTTCTTTCATGATGGATGGTTAACTCGTTCGAGGCTATCATTATGTCATCCATGTAGATGATTAGCCATCCTTGGGCTAAGTAGTCAGCAAAGATATAGTTCATGAACGCTTGGAAGGTCGCTGGGGAGTTGCATTGGCCAAAGAACATGACTGTTGGTTCGAACAGTCCTTCTGGGGTGATGAATGCGGCCTTCCACCTATCCTCGGGTTTGATCCTGATATTGTTATATCCCCATCTGATATCGAATTTTGTGAAGTACTTGGCGTTTTTCAGCTTGTCGATTAGTTCGGAGATGAGGGGTAGAGGGTAGGCATTCTTTATGGTATGGGCGTTGACATATCTGTAGTCTTGGCATGGGCGGAGGGTTTCATCTTTTTTTGCTACAAAAAAGAACGGTAATGCTTGTGGAGATTTCGACGGGACGATTTTTCCTTCTTCCAGGTTTGTTTTGATGAAGTCTCAACAGGCTTCTTGTTCCTTTGGGTTTAATGGGTAGACTTTGGCTACTCGTGGGGTGAATCCTTTTTCTAGTTTTATTTCGTGATCGAAGGGTCTCTCTGGGGGGAGTTTTCCTTTAGGTGGTTCTTCAAACACTTTCTTGTATTGTTTGAATTCTTCCGGGATAGTTGCTCCTTCCTTGGGTTTTTGCTGTGCTACTTGTGTAGCGATGGTAATTTTATATGTCAGTTCATAGTGAGGGTTATATCGTTTGTTCCATCGATGGGAAATTTTCTGTTCCGAGTCGATTAGTAGGTATCTGATGAGGTACCTTTGTTCTTCTCCTTCATTGGGCGTTTGTTTATTCATAGTGATCCTTCCCTTCTTCCAGTCGATTGAGGGGTTTTCACTTTGCAACCAGGGCATTCCTAAGATGACGTTTTCAGTTCTGCAGTTGAGGATGAGGAATTCTTGTGTGGATTTGTTTTCCCCGATAGTCATCTGGACGGTTGTCTTGTACTTTATTGTGCCTCCTTGGTTGCTTGTTCCATCTACGTTTTGTGCTTTGAGGTGTTGTTCTAGTTCCTTTAATGGGTATCCTTGTTTTTGAGCCAGGTTGCAGTCCATGAAGTTCCCTGTGGCCCCGCTGTCAATTAGGGCTACTGTTTCAATGCTTTTCGAGTTTTTGGACAGAGTAACGGGGATTTGGATTTGTCGTGTTGTTACATTGTTTATTGTCCTTACTCTAAGAGGGGTAGACGTTGAGGCATCCCTCTGTGCTAAAAATCCTCATTTGGTTGTTCTTCAATCCTTACTGCTGCTACTTTGTGGGTTTCTTCTTCCTCTGGCGTTTCTTCATCAAAGCATGTCTTGAGTACCCTTAGTATTTCTTCTTTGTTGACGTTTTTTCCTTTTAGTCCGTCTAGATATTGGGTGAGTTCGTTCTTTTCTTTTTGAACGTATGGTGGGGGGTGTGAGGGTCCTGGTGTGTTTACCGCCCTTATATGCTGGTAAGTTCCTCCCCTTCCTCTTCCTCTGTATCCTCCTTTTCCCCTGTTTCCTTTGTGGTTCCTAGTGCTGCATCCTTCTTTGTGACAGATAAAACATAGATTCTTCTTGATGTGGTCTGCTTTTTCTATAGGGGATAGGCGGACCGCGTCTATGTCCATGGCGTTTGGGTCCTTTCTGGACGTGGAGTGATCTGTCCAGTAAGGTCTGGTCTTTTTTCCTTTCCCTAGGATGCTTCTAATTCTTCTTTGTTGTATGTGGAACTTGCTTGCTTGTGCTACCCATTCCATGAGGGTAGTGGGGATCTCTTTTTGGGAGAGGACCATGGTTGCCAGTTCTGGGTCTAGTCCTTTGGCGAACTGGTCGATGACTGCTGTGTCATCTGCTTTTCTGCCAGATTTGGCGAAAACTAGTTGAAACATGGATATGTAATTTTTGAATCCGCTTTCTTCATCTTTGAGGTTTTGTTTGAGGGTTTCTAGCGTTTCCCTTGCTTCTTGCTGGACGTTGTAGGGGTAGAAGGTTGCTAAGAAGTTCTTTTTGAAATCTGCCCATGTGTAATCGGGTAGATCTTGATGTTCCAGGTAGAATGCTTCCGCGAAGTACTTCCCTCTCCCTTTGGACATTTTGTTCAGGGCGATGATTATTTTTTGTCCGTCTTTGGTGTAGATCCTTCTGTTTATAGCGAAGTATCCCTCCATAGCTAGTATCCACCTCATGGCGTCCTCTGCTTGTCCAGAAAAGTCTTCTGGTAGTCCCGCTTTAAGTTCTATAGGTTTTTCTGCCATGTCGTCCGTGGTTTGGAAGGGGTCTGGGTTTGGGTCAGGTATCCAGAATTTCGGGGGTGGTTGTTCTTTTTGTTTTCCTTTCTGTGCTAATTTTAGTTCCAAGGTTCTTTCCGGAGAGTATGGTGGTTCAGGATAGCCTGCTCTTTCTTGTTCTTGCTGTTGTCTCCACCTGTATGACTCTTCATATTCTTTGTCGATCCTCTCTTGTTCAGATAGGGTAGGGGACGCAGTTCTTACTACCACTCTAGGTTCCTCTTCTTCGGGTGGGGGAAGTTCAGGAATGAAGCGGGGAGGTGGTGGTGTAACTGGATCTTGTTCTGGGGAGGATGGGGATGGAGTGGAGGAGCGGGCAGAGAACTTTGGTTTTCGTACGAAAATCTTGGTAGTAGGTGGGTCTCCTCAAGTCGAAGCTTGGGAGGAGAGGAGAGCTAGTTCTTTTGTTAACGTTAAGCCAAGCTAACAGCGAAGGCGGTTCTATCTTGGAGTTTTGCGTTCTTATTCCTTGATGGTTGTTCTTCCTTAGAGTCTTTCACTAGTTCGCTTGTAACTTGGTATGATTGCGTAGAACTAGCTACCGTTACAAGTACAAGGGGACTCTTTATATACTAGGGAATTTGGAGCATGGACCAGGACATGAGGTGTCCTCATGTCGGGCGGTGCTTTGCTGCGGAACGAGTCAAAGACGGAAATGAAAGCAACATGCAGTATCCTCGAGATGAAGAGGTAAACGTAAGACCATGAGGATGAGGTATGTAACGGAAATGAAAAGAGGCTATACTGATAGCTACCATGGAGATTGTGTGCGATCCCCCAGCATAATGGGGACGATCAGTGATTCTAAGTAAGCATAGAGGTTCTCCTCTATTAGTCTCCCCATAGAAACTATACCAAAGGCCAGAGCGTCTTCCCTAGGGAGAGATCGATACTCTGGGGGCGAAGGAATCAATGTATCGTATTCGAACCAATAATCGTACCGTTCTATAACATTAACACCCTCACCACATGTTACTGTGTCAGATGAATTTCCCGAAGACATCTTCATATGTAACCTACATCTAGATCAAGAAATCCTTCTAGATATCTGTATTGCCCCCTTCATAAACCAACGCAAAGATAACTATATCCACACAAAGGCCCTGCTTGATAGCAGAGCCAATGCTATCTTTATAGATCGAAAATGGATGCAAAATACCAAACTCCCTCTTACAAAACTCCAACACAAGATCCCTGTCTACAACATTGATGGAATCAAGAACTCTGCAGGAAGCATTTCCCATGTGGTGGAGCTGGTCATAGAGTTCCAGGGACACCGGAAAAAGATTATGGCAGAAGTAACTGATCTGGGAAAGAACGCCTTCATCCTCGGATATAAATGGCTTAAACGACACAACCCAGAAATAGACTGAACGAAAGGCACAGTCCAGATAACTAGATGCCCTCGCCACTGCCACCATTTGCAGAGCAAACCCCTTTTCCTACAACTACAGGAGAAAGAGGAAAAGGACCTCCAGTACCAGGTCCATGCCACAATTAGAGTGCTTGAAGCACAATTAGACCAACAAAAACAAGATCTGAAACCAGCAGTAGAAGATCTTGTCCCTCCCAAATATAGAAAATATTATAATGTGTTCTCGAAAAAGGAATTGGAATGCATGCCATTACAAAAGCCGTGGGATCACACTATAGATCTCAAAGATACCTTTACACCAAAGAAGGGTAGACTGATTCCTCTTTCGGTCACGGAACAAGAAGAGGTCAAAGCCTTCCTAGATGACCAGCTGGCTAAGGGGTACATACAACCTTCTAAATCCCCCCAAACCTCTCCAGTCTTCTTCGTTCTGAAAAAGGATGGCAAGAAATAAATGGTACAGGATTACCGATACCTTAATGAGCACACAGTTAAGAATAATTATCCCCTCCTGCTCATATCCCAATTAGTGGATAAGCTTCGCAGTGTGAAGCTCTTTACGAAAATGGACCTCTGATGGGGTTACAACAACGTCTGAATCAAGGAAGGCAACAAATGGAAAGCTGCTTTTGTCTGCTTCAAGGGCGCATTCAAACTTAGTCATGTACTTTGGGTTATGCAATTCCCCCACCCCCTTGTAAGTGATAATGAACGAGATCTTCGCTGATATGGACAACATTGTGGTGGTCTACATAGATGATCTAATGATATTTACCAAGATGGATGATCAAGCTGAACATGATCACATCATACTTGAAGTCCTCCACTGGCTAGAGGAAAACAATCTTTACGTAAAACCAGAAAAGTGTACCTTCCATGCCATGGAAGTTGACTTCCTAGGCATGATAGTCGGAAAGGATGGGATTAAGATGGACAACACAAAAGTCCAAGCCATTTTGGAATGGCCCATCCCAAAGAACCTACACAGAGTCAGATCCTTTATGGGGCTAGTGAACTTCTATAGACGCTTCATCAAAGATTACTCAAAAGTGGCTAGACCACTTAATGACTTGACAAAGAAGGACACCCCATTCATATGGTCTGACAAATGCCAGGAAGCATTTGACATGCTCAAAATGCATTTCACCACTGCTCTGGTTCTTGCCTACCCGGATATAGACTGCCAATTCTGAGTTGAGAGTGACTCCTTGGACTTTGCCACCAGCACCGTACTATCTATTTTGAAAGATGACAAATGGCATCCAGTTGCCTATTCGAGCCATTCTATGACAGATCAAGAACGTAACTACCCCATTGCTGACAAGGAGATGCTGGGCATCATCCAAGCATTAGAACAATGGCAACATTACCTAGAAGGTGCTAGACACCAATTTGAGATCTGGAACGATCATGTGAACCTCCAATGGTTCATGCAACACCAAGACCTTAACCGAAGGCAGGCGCGTTGGGCTCAATACCTATCTAGATTTAATACACTCTGGGTGTACAAGCCAGGAGCCTCAATGGCCAAAGCAGACGCCCTCTCCAGGAGAGAGGACCATGCTGAAGGAATAGACAATGACAATAAAGGAGTGTTAGTTATCTCCCCGGAGATGATCTGTTCAACCATGGTCTCAATCACCAATGAAGGGGCTCAAATTAGATATCACATCTTTCTAGAAACATGCAAGCTCTCGGAACAAGATATACGAGAATTAGAATGCAAGCACAGAATTTGAAAAGAACACAACAGCTGTTTATCCAACGATAACAGCCGGCTTTACATACCCCTGTCTAACTTATTATGGATGCAAGTTATCCAACGATGCCACAACTCCCTGGTTGCAGGACATCCGGGATATGAGAAAACATTAGACTTGTTGCAATGCAACTACTGGTGGCCAGGCATGACCTCAATGGTCAAGGATTATGTTGCTAAATGCGATGCATGCCAAAGGCACAAAGGAACGAATCAGGCCCCTAGCGGGCTTCTTCAACCACTTCTAGTTCCCGAAGGACCCTGGGAACACATTACCGCCAATTTTATTACTGACCTACCCCCTTCCCAGGGATATGACTCCATCCTTACAGTAGTCAACCACTTCAGCAAAGAAGTAGAATGTTACAAGACATTACTCCAAGGTCTATTACACTGTCTAGGATTTCCTGAACACTAGGACACCCGACAACCCCATGTCTATTTTTACCCCTTAAAACTATCCAACAAGAGGAGAAGCCACCAGAACACCTAATACCCAGATAGAACTCCCCCCAAGGAGGACTACTCATCCACCCAGGAACATGGCCCCTCTCCATCAAATTAGTAACCCAAGCCCAACCAATCATCACCTGCATACCAGATTGGAATGTTGTCTCACCTACAACTCACGCGGATGAAGGTACTCCAACTAAGGCTATGCCACAGCATTCCTAGTCACCAAAGCTATACCACAGCACTCCCAGCCACCAAGGCTATGCCACAGCATTCCTAGTCACCAAGGCTATCCCACAGCATTCCTAGTCACCAAGGCTATGCCACAGCATTCCCAGTCACCAAGGCTATGCCACAGCATTCCCAGTCACCAAGGCTATGCCACAGCATTCCTAACCACCACGGCTGTGCCACAGCATCCTCTATTGACATCAGTCACACCGTTAATCTCCCCTTCTTTCTACCACCAAGAGAGCGGTATCACACTCGCAACTCCACACCTTCACTACATCACGATAACCTTTCCATAGCCTTGTCAAAGCCTCACCCCCTACGCATTTACCTTACCATGGACCATTACTTTAGTATAGCACAGACATCACCAGGTCTGTGCACCCCCAGCAACACTATATAAAACCCCACTTGTATAACAATGTACCTTAGCTAGATCTACGCAATCATCCTGCATTATACAAGAGTTCTAGTGAAGTCATAGTCTGGCCTTACATCCTCTTAGCTGAGTGAAGGTAACCAGGAGGTAATGACCAAAGGAAGGGAATACAAGCTGATACATCCAGGACGTATCAAGATCCACAGGCAATCAATACTGAACTCTAGTCGACAAAAGAAGTCTCTAGCAAGAGCAACGACTAGGACCCTTGTGTAACAAGGGATAACGTTAACATAGAAATTGTTCCGTGCACCAAGGCTATATCTGCCCTAGACATGGCCTGACTATTTATGAATCATATCTGGAAGCATCACGGACTTCTGAAATCCATCACTTTGGACTGTGGCCCTCAGTTTGCATCTGAAGTCATGAGAGAAATCAACCGCAGGCTCGGTATAGAAATTAAATTATCCACTTCTTTCCACTCCCAGATGGATGGACAATCCAAGATTGTTAACAAAGAAGTTGGCAAGTTTCTCCATATTTATTGCTTTGATCAACAAAGCAATTGGCCCAATTGGCTCACCATCGCTTAGTTCTTCCTTAACAACAAGAAGCATTCCGCTATGAAACAATCACCCTTTGAGGTGACACATCCTTATCCCGTTCAGGCAGGACCCTCCATCGCATTGGCCATACAAAGCAAAGCACCCGCTGCCGATGACTACCTAAAGCTTTTTGATAATATATGGAAGAACATTGTCCATGCGCAGGAACACATGAAGATCCAAGCAGATAGACACCAGTCCTTGACACCAGCTTTTACCGTCAGAGACCTCATATGGCTCTCCACAGAAAACCTTAAATTAACATGCACCAGCCACAAACTTATGGAGCGTTGGCTTGGACCTTATGCTATCACCGCCTTGGCAGGTCCAAACACAGTCACACTATGACTACCCCAATCAATGCGCATTCACCCCACGGTCAATGTTTCCCAGGTTAAACCATACAAGGAATGCCTTGAAGGCCAACTGGTTAACCACCCAGGCCCCATGCAAGTCACAGAGGACAGAGACAATGAGTGGGAACTCGACTTCATTGTCGACTCATGCTACAAGGGACATCACTTAGAATATTTAATCCACTGAAAAGGCTATGATGAGACTGACCATACATGGGAACCTGTCAGTAATCTGACAAACACCCAGAAGTCTATCAGGGACTTCCACACCTGTCACCCAGCAGCCCCCCGGACCCTTTCCATCAACCCTTCCAATTTCCTCTTCTTATTTAAACCAATGAAAGACAACTGCTCGGAGATCCAACACCACTCTGAGATCCCCTTTGATCGCCTGGAATGCGATCCATAGAGAGGGGGTAGTGTTGCAATTGCTGCACAACGGACAACAGACTTAGACAGATTTTTCTTTCTCTTTTATCTTATCGCAATAATGGACGCACTTTATCTTTTATCTTTTGCAGACCCGGCACAAGAGTGTATGGTAGAACTCACAGTTCCCCCCCATGGGAACTCAGGATCACTAGGTTCTGTCTGGCACTGAGATGCTTGCCTGATCCAGATCTTAACCGATTTAGGATACGGAGATCTCTGCCACCTTTTTCATTCCCGCCTTACACCTTGACAGCAATGGCATTCATTTCCCACTGCCACATCTACGATGGGCATACTACATTCATTTCCACTTGGGGCTATGCCCAGCTTCCATTCCATTCATCTCCATCTCACAGCCTTGATGGCTTCTCTTCTTTTTGATCCCCATTGCTGTGCAATGATCCATACCTTATCTCAGCTGTGCTGAGTATGATACACCATTGGCTAGCATAGACTGCTATCTGAACTTCAGGATTGGTCAATAGCTGTAGCACAAACATGTATATACAGCTCCTTAGTCTATATATACTGGGAGACACTGAGGCTACAGTCCTCAGTCTAGTCTCTTGGAGTTTTTCCCTTCAAGCGACTTTCAATTCTGAGTACTAGTGCATTCCTAAGGCTTCGCTCTCCGCAACCTCACCAAATAGGTTGTTTCACCTATTGCATTGGCTTTGGAGAAGTACCAGGGTATCATGTCCCAAATAGTATAAAGAGGTTACAGGATCAACTGCAGATCAATTACAAACCTTTTCTTTAATATAACCCTTTAACTCCAATTTTACAAAATGGCCACATTTCAAATTTTCAACACACTTACTAACATCCTCACCTGTTAACGTTATCCCTTGTTACACAAGGGTCCTAGTCATTGCTGTTAGTTAGAACCCTTTTGATGACTATAGTCCTTCTTAGATCTTGTGTGAGTCTCGACATATCTTTAGTATGTCAGGTTACTGCCCCTTCTTTGGGTCACTACCTTCTGGTTACCTTTACTCAGTTAAGAGGAGGTGATGTCGGACTGTGACTTCACTAGAACTCTTGTATAACGCAGGATGATTGTGCAGATCTAGCTAAAGTACATCTGTTGTACAAGTATGACTTATATAGTACTGCTGGGGGTGCACAGACCAAGTGATGTCTGTGCTATACTAAAGTAGTGGTCCATGGTAAGGTAAATGCGTAGGGGGTGAGGCTCTGGTAAGACTATGGAAAGGTTATCGTGATATAGTGAAGATAAGAAGTCACGAGTGTGATACTGCTTCCTGGGTTGTGAAAGATGGAGAGGCTGTGGTGTGACTGATGTTAATAGAGAATGCTGTGGCACAGCCAGAATAATTAGGAATGCTGTGGCACAGCCAGGATATCCTTTGTCCCCATGTGTTGTTGCTAAGATGATGTTGACAGTCATCTAGTCTTGGGTTACTAGTTTGATGGAGAGGAGTCTTGTTCCTGGGTGAATGAGTAGTGCTTCCTTGAGGGAGTGCTCTCTGGGTATTAGGCGTTCTGGACCTTTCTCTTGGTAGATAGTTTTAGGGATTGAAATTGTAGGATTATCGGGTGTCCTGAAGCTTGGGGGATCCTAGACGGTGTAATAGACCATGGGTAATGTTTTGTAACATCACCCAAATTAAACAAGACAACCAAGGAGGATACCTCCAAACCTTTGTGCAAGAAATACACAACTACATGAGTCAGCAAAACACAATGTTAAACACGCTGACAAACCAAAGCAACAAAGCAACCAACCAGGTCCAGAGACAAAAGATCCAAATACAAGAATTACAAAATGTAGCTTTACAAGCTCAGAACACCATTGCCCAACTCCAAGCAGGCCTTGGACCTGCTACCACACCAGCTCCTGCTGCAAGAGGAGCACCAAAGTTTTCAAAAGTAATCCCTGACCCAAGAGACTACAATGGGTCCAAGGGACAAAAGTTCAACAATTGGTGGACAAAAGTCCAAATGTGGAAAGTGAAACAACCTAAAACCTATAGCAGTAAAGCTAGGAACTTTGGTCATTTTGTAGAACTTGGACCAGGGAAAGAGTGTAGTGGTGGTGCTGCTAGACACTAGGTTCTAGGGAATACACCAGGAGAACTAGACTGGAGGTTTGTCCTTAGTTAGCCTCTGGTTTATATATTCATGGATATGGCTATGCTACTACCAGAGAGTGTGTCTAAGTTGTGTCCATATGTCTAGACTAGCCAATAGCATATTGTGCTCAGGACACATCAGCTCCTGAGTAAGCATGTGAGTCATGCTAACAGAGCCATGACTGTGGAATGACTAAGTGCACACTGCCAAACCAACAAGGCAATGCAGTGTTTAAATAGAAGCAAGTGGAAATGAAAAGGAAGGACACAGCCTGGCTGTGGGAGAATGGAAGTGATGCCATCAAGGCTGTGAGGCAGTAATTAAGTGGTGGCTGAGATCTCCATATCCTAGATCTAAGATCTGAATTGGGCAAGATTCTCTGTGCCAGATGGAACCTAGTAGTACCAAGACTGGGTGAGGGTCTGGCCTCTACTGTGCACTCTTGTGCCAAGTCTTCGAAAATAAAGATTAGATGAGAAGAAAGAGTGAGTGACATTAAGTCCATTGTTGCATTGTGGTCCATCTGCAACAGAAAGCAGAGAATGCTGTGGCACTTGGCAGAGATATGGCAATATGAGCTGTGTTAGGATGAATGAGATCAGGAGATGCCACAACCCTGGCCTGCACAATTGTAAATGCCACAGCAACAAGAGGATACCCAGCCTGGGCAGACTTTGAAGAAACACTGGTGACACTTCCACCCAATAAACAATAAAAAATGGCACAAGCAACAGCTGCTGTCATTAAAACAAGGAAAAATAGACATGGCAGCATTCTTAACAAAATTTGAGATGCACTAGCTTGCTGCCCAACTATCAGACCACTAGCGCATCAATCTTCTATTCAAGGCCATGGATCAGGAGATAATAAAATGATATATGTTAGCAAACAGCCCACCCACAGTACTTAGAGACTTTATCAAGCACCTAAGGCAACAAGGAGCCCAGATAGACCTCCTCCAGCTCATGACATGAGGGACCAAAAGGTCCTACCAATCCAATACAAAAAGGTCCATGTAAGACCCCAATGTGATGGACATAGATGCTGCCCAACACAGCCCCCTATGCTACAATTGTGGGAAAACAGGACATCTTTTCCACAACTGTAAAGAAATGAAATATCCCTGCTGCCCCAAATGCCAATTCATGATCAGGGCAGACAAAAAGCACCAAAAAGGGTGCAAGTTACAACCCTCATGCCAAGTCTGCTCCACAAATGGAGGAGCCATGTCCTGGAAAAATGAAAAACTCACCCAACAAGAGTATGTGTGAGCTACCCCAAGGAGCTCTGTGAACTCCAACACCATCCCACCTCCTAGAGAGGATAAGGGCAAAGAACACAATTTCAGGGTGTCAATCCAGGGCCTTGACTTTGAAGGTGCACAGGCATGGTTCTGCGATTATGAGGCTTTGGCAGCCAAATCAGGAAAAGAAAGTGCCTGAACCAGATTGGGACTGGGACAGGCATTGGTGTGTATAAACAGACAATTTTATTTCCTCCATGGTCTTTTTCTTCTAAATACATACAAAACTCACAAAAAATATCCATTTCTCCTAATCATTTCTCTCTTCTTACTATCAATAAATGTATAGAGTCAGACACTTCTGATAGTGACAGCCCTGAACAATTTTCCCCCTTGATACAAACCTCCACTAACTTATCTGATTCAACTCAGGCATCAGGGGGGTCTTCTGAGAAGCCCAGCTGGGACAATAAACCAGTGCTTAATTCCCCTCCTATACTCCCACTGTATGGAGCTGTGTCAGATTTCACTCCCAATGACATCTTTATCTGCAGTCTCCACCAGGATTATGAGATCCTTCTCTCCATCTGCATAGCACCCTTCAATTGGAGATCTGAAGGAAATTATGTGAAAACTAAAGTGCTGCTGGATAGCAGTGCCAATGCCATATTTGTAGACTGTGCCTGGGCACAACAATTAAATCTCCCCCTATTTAAACTCTGACATGATATCCCCATGTACAATGTGGACAGCATGAAGAACTCCACTGGTAGTATTACCCACATGGCAGAACTGGTGGTGGAATATCAAGGACATAGGGAAAAGGTCACCACCAAGGTTACCAATCTGGGCAAAAATGCCTTCATCCTCAGCCATGAATGGCTAAAATGCCATAATCCTGAGATAGATTGGACCAAAGGAATGGTAAAGATGACCCATTGCCCACACCACTACCACCACCTACAGAATAAACTGGTTTTCCTCCAAATTCTAAAAAAGTAAGAGGAGGACATGCAATATCAAATCCATGAAACCATTAGAGCACTAGAAGTGCAATCAGAAAAACCAAAAGAAAAGACCCTGGAGGAATTGGTTTCCCAGGAATACAAAAAATATTATGGACAGTTCTCAAAGAAGAAATCTGAAAGAATGCCCACCAGAAAACCATGGGACCATGCCATAGAGCTAAAAGAATCCTTCATGCTAAAAAAGGGTAGACTCATCCTCCTGTTGGTTACAAAACAAGAAGAAGTTAAGGCCTTCCTTGACAACCAATTAGCCAAGGGGTACATACTGAAACAACCTAAAACCTTGAGCGGACATTGAGGACTTCGGTCGCCTTGTAGGACTTGGACTTAGAAGTGGAGTATAGCGGTGGTGCTGCTAGACACTGTGTTCTAGGGAATACACCAAGAGAACTAGACTGAGGACTCAGCCTCACTAGTCTCTGGTTTATATATTAACAGGTGTGGCTATGCTACTACCAGAGTGGCATGTCTAAGGTGAGTCCGTATGTCTAGACTAGCCAATGGTGTATCGTGCTCAGGACGCGTCAGCGCCTGAGTAAGCGTGTGAGTCATGCTGACAGAGCCATGACTGCAGAGTGACTAAGTGATGCACTGCCAACCCAACAAGGCAGTGCGATAATTAAATAAGAAGGGACAGAGATTAAATAGAAGCGCACAGCCTAGCTGTGGCAGAATGGAAGAGAAGCCATCAAGGCTGTGAAGTGGAAATGAAAAGGTGGCTAAGATCTCTATATCCTAGATCTGAGATCCAGATCAGGCGAGGGTCTCGGTGCCAGATGGAACCTAGTGATCCCGAGTCCCGGTGGGGCAAGACTATGGGTCCTACTGTGCACTCTTGTGCCAGGTCTGCGAAGTGAAGATAAGATGCATCCGTGTTTGCAGTAAGATAAAGAAAAAGAGAAATGATGCTAAGTCCATGTTGCATTGTAATACATTTGCAACACTACCCCCCTTCTAAGGATCAACTTCCAGGTGATTGAATGGAACTTCCTGGGAAAATCGGATCTTGTTGATGGGATTGTGGGTAGGTTTGAATAAAAATAGAAAATTGGCAGGGTCGATGGAAAGGGATCAGGGGGTGGCGGGGTGGGATCTATGAAAGTCAGCAATTGATGCCTTTGTGTGTGTAAGGTTCCCCACAGGTTCCCACGTCCTATCAGTCTCATCATAGCCCTTCCAATGAATTAAATATTCTAGTTTTCATCCCTTGTAGCGTGAGTCGACAATGAAGTCGACTTCCCACTCGTTATCTCTGTCTTCCATGACTAGCATGGGTCCCGGTCGGTTTGCATTTTGGCCTTCTAGGCATTCTCTATAGGGTTTGATCCAGGAGACGTTGATCGTGGGGTGTATGTGCATAGTTCGGGGTAGTCATAACATTACTGCATTGGGTCCGGCCAATGCTGTAATGATGTATGGGCCTAGCCACCTTTCGGTTAGTTTCTTGCTAGCCCTTGTTAATTTAAGGTTCGCCATGCTAAGCCAGACTTGCTGGCTGACAGTATAAGCTGGTGCCTCGGACCAGTGTCTATCTGCTTGATGTTTCATGTGTTCCTGCACATGGACAATGTTCTGCTTCTGTTATAGAATGGTATGCCTATTGGTTCGAGTATGATACTTTGATTCCTTCATCCCCAGAGTGTTGCAATCGCTGCACAATGGACAATAGACTTAGACATATTTCTCTTTCTCTTTTATCTTATTGCAATAACGGATGCATCTTATCTTTTATCTTTCGCAGACCCAGCACAAGAGTGCATGGTAGGACTCGCACTTCCCATCATGGGAAGTTGGGATCACTAAGTTCCATCTGGCTCTGAGACTCTCGCCTGATCCAGATCTTAACCGATCCAGGATATGGAGATCTCCGCCCTAGCTTCTTCTCATCTCTGCTTTATGCCTAGATGGCGTTCATTTTCCATCGCCACATCTACGATGAGGCATACTACTTTCATTACTGCTCAGGCTATGCCTTAGCTTCCATTCTTTTAATCTCCATCTCACAGCCTTGATGGCTTCTCTTTTTTATGATCTCCGCTGTCGCGGATGACTGATACTTATCTCAGCTGTGCTGAGTCCAATATGCTACTGGTTAGCATAGACAGTTATCGTACTTCACAGATTGGTAGATACCCTAGTGTACAAACATGTACACACATAGTCATTTGTCTATATATACCAGGAGACACTGAGGCTACGGTCCTCAGTCTAGTCTCTTGGAGTTTTCCCTTCAAGCAACTTTCAATTCTTGAGTACTAGTGCACACCTGAAGCTTCGCTCTACGCGACCTCGCTATTAGGTTGTTTCACAGAGTACCAGCTGTTACGCAGCAAAGATGCTCTGGTCTTTGGTATTGTTTCTATAGGAAGACTTATTGAGGAGAATCTCTACGTGTTCCTCGATACACCTATAGTTTCCCTAATGTATGGAGATTGCACACAATCTCCCTCATCTCCATCAGGATAGCCTTTTCTCTTCTTATGACTCGCCTTGAGGCATTTTCATTAAATCTTCTACCTCGAGGCTACCTAGTGTTTTTCATCTCCGCTTATGACTCCATTCATAGTACGCACAGCCCAGCCTTGAGGTATACACATGGCCTGGTCCATGCTCACTCTAGCCCAATATATAAGATAGTCACTTGTACTTGAAACCTTAGCTAGTTCTACACAATCATACCAAGTTACAAGCAAACTAGTGAAAGACTCTAACAAAGAAACCAGCAAGTACCAAGAAGACCCAGAAGAATAAGGAAGCCTTCGCAGTAGCTTGGCTTAACGTTAACAAAAGAACTGGCTCTTCCAAACTCCCAAGCATCGACTTGAGGAGATCCACCAATCTACAAAATTTTCTCCCGAAAGTCAAAGTTCTCCACCCACTCCCACACTCCCTCACCATCCTCCACTGAACAAGACCCTGTTACTCCACCACTGTTGCAAGCGTGCAACTGTCGTCTGCACGACGGACTGGTTCGTGCCGGTTCGCAAGACCGGCCTTACTTTACGGACTTACGTACACGTTCATTTCGACTTCTTTTCATTCCCGCAACGGCGATCTCCCTTATGATCTTCTTAACGCCACTAATCCCCGTTGCCATTCACAGAACCACCGGCTGTATAGGGGTTCTTACATAATTGATGCGCCACACGGCAACCTCAGGGTAAGGGGTCTGCCACTCCTTTACGCCCTCGGTGCATTTACGATAAGTGGTACTTACGCGATACGCTAGACCTTATCGACGGTTGGACCTTACAGTCCTTCCGATTACGTAACAGTATGTAGAAACGTCTATATATTGCCTGAGAGCCTACGCTGGCCCTCCAGCTTAGTCTCTTGGGGTTTTCCCCTCAAGTTCGACGATAGATACGAGAGTGCCTACTAGTAGGGGAACGGACAGCCTCCACCCTGAAACCGGCATTACAACACGCACGGCTCTCGCTGGGCTCACCGTGCTCGCCCCCTCTTTACTCCTCGCCCGGCCTTACGGCCGTGTATCCTCTCATCTCTTACGACTATGATTCGCTTTGTCTCTACGGCGACCTATCAGCTACGGAGGTCATATAACGTCTACGGCCTCACTCCCTATGTTCAGCCTTGAGGGTTGTTTCAACCACCACCACACTTCATCCCCGAACTTCCTCCACCAGAGGAAGAGGAACCAAGAGTAGTAGTAAGACCTGCTTCTCCTACTCTATCTGAACAAGAAAGGATCAACCACAAATACAAAGAATTGTACCGGTGGAGACAACAACAAGAGGAAGAATGGCAAAAAGCAGCTTACCCCAAACCGCTGTACTCTCCAGAAAGAACCTTAGAGGTTAAACTGGCTGGAAAAGGGAAACAAAGAGAACAACCTCCAAAAACCCCTAAATTTTGAATACCTGACCCTATCCCTGATCCATATGGAGTAACAGATGACATGGGAGATAAACCAGTGGAACTCAAAGCTGGCCTACTGGAGGACTTCACAGGACAAGCTGAAGATGCTATGAGATGGATCCTAGCTATGGAAGGATACTTCGCCATGAACAAAAAAATATACACCGAAGACGGGCAGAAAGTAATCATTGCCCTAAACAAGATGTCTAAGGGAAGGGGAAAGTACTTCGTGGAAGTGTTCTATCTAGAACACCAAGACCTGCCCGACATTTCATGGGCAGAATTCAAGAAAAACTTCCTTGCCACCTTTTACCCCTATGACGTCCAACAAGAAGCCAGAGAAACTCTGGAAACTCTCAAACAGAACACAAGAGACGAAGAAAGCGGATTCAAAAATTACATATCCGCATTTCAATTAGTATTCACCAAATCAGGAAGAAAACCAGATGATGCAGCAGTTGTAGACCAATTCGCAAAAGGGCTAGACCCAGAATTAGCCACAATGGTCCTCTGGCAGAAAGAAATCCCCACTATCCTCCCGGAATGGATAGAACAAGCAAGCAAGTTCCATATACAATAGAGAAGAATATGAAGCATCCTCGGGAAAGGAAAGAAAACTAGGCCTTATTGGACAGATCATTCCACATCCAGAAAGGACCCCAACACTATGGACATAGATGCAGTTTGCCTATCACCTATCAAAAAAGCGGACCACATCAAAAGAAATCTATATTTCATCTGCCACAAAGAAGGATGCAGTACAAGGAACCACAAAGGAAATAGGGGAAGAGGAGGATACAGAGGAAGAGGAAGGGGAGGAACACACCAACACATAAGGGCGGTAAATACACCAGGACCCTCGAACCCCCCTCCATACGTTCAAAAAGAAAAGAATGAACTCACCCAGTACCTAGACGGACTCAAAGGAAAGAACATCAACAAAGAAGAAATACTAAGGGTACTCAAGACGTGCTTTGACGAAAAAACACCAGAAGAAGAAGAAACCCACAAAGTTGCAGTCGTGTGAGTCGAAGAAGAACAAAACAAGGATTTTTGATGCAGAGGAATGTCTCAACGTCTACCCCTCTTAGAGTAAGTACGATAAACAATGTAACAACCCAACAAATCCAAATTCCCATCTTATTGTCCAAAAACTCTCAAAGTGTTGAAACAGTCACCCTAATTGACAGCGGGGCCACCAGAAACTTTATAGACTGCAACTTAGCAAAGAAACAAGGATATCTGCTGAAGGAACTAGACCAACACCTCAAAGCACAAAATGTAGATGGAACAAGTAACCAAGGAGGCATGATAAAATACAAAACAAAGGTCCAGATGACAATAGAAGAAAACACTTCCACACAAGAATTCCTAGTCCTCAACTGTGGAACAGAAAATGTCATCTTAGGAATGCCCTGGCTACAAAGTGAAAACCCCTCAATCAACTGGAGAGAGGGAAGGATAACTATGAACAAACAACCCCTTGACGAACCCGAAGAACAAAGGTACCTTGTTAGGTACCTAGGAATTGACCAAGAAAGAAGGATCACCCACCAATGGAATAAGCGATACAATCTGCACTACGAGCTAGCCTACAAAATAACCATCACAACACAAGTCACACAACAAAAATCCAAGAAAGAAATCACTTTCCCAAAAGAATTCGAAGAACCACCGAAAGGAGAACTTCCACCAAAAAGACCTTTCAACCATGAAATCAAACTAAAAGAAGGCTTCATTCCTCAAGTAGCCAAAATCTACCCATTAAATCCAAAAGAACAAGAAGCCTGTAAAGACTTTGTCAAAACCAACCTTGAAGAAGGAAAGATAGTTCTGTTAAAATCCCCACAAGCATCACCATTCTTCTTCATAGCAAAGAAGGATGGAACACTTTATCCATGCCAAGATTATAGATATGTCAATGCCCACACTATAAAAAATGCATACCCTCTATCCCTAATCTCTGAACTAATTGATAAACTGAAGAATGCCAAATACTTCACTAAGTTCGATATTAGATGGGGGTACAACAACATTAGGATCAAGCCAGAAGACAGGTGGAAGGCTGCATTCATTACCCCAGAAGGATTATTCAAACCTATGGTTATGTTCTTCAGGCAATGCAACTTCCTGGCAACCTTCCAAGCATTCATAAACCACATCTTCACTGACTACCTCACATAGGGATGGCTGATCATATACATGGACGACATAATGATAGCATCAAACAAATTACCTATCCACCATGAACGAATAAAGAAGGTTTTACAAAGACTAAAGGACCATGGACTCTACCTAAAGCCTACAAAATGTGTCTTTGATACACAAGAAGTGGAATACCTAGGGATGATCATATCCCCAGGACAAGTAAAAATGGACCCCACCAAACTAAAAGCTATCAAAGAGTGGAAACCACCCACATCAGTAAAAGGAACCAGATCGTTCATCAGATTCTGCAACTATTACAGGAAATTCATCCCAAATTTCTCATTCACCACCAAACCCTTATATGAGTTAACAAAAAAAGGAACAACCTGGAAATGGACCCCAGAATGTCAGCAAGCATTCGAAACTCTAAAACAAGCATTCATGCAATATCTGGTACTGGCAATGTCAGATGTGCAAAAACCCTTCACGATCATGACCGATGCATCTCTAACAGCAACCGGAGGCATACTAATGCAAGAAAACACAAATGGAGAACTACACCCCTGTGCCTATCTCTCAAAAACACTAGGAGATGCAGAACGAAACTACGACATATATGACAGGGAATTACTCACAGTAATCCATGTGCTTGAAAAATGGCATCACTACTTACAGGGGACCAACTTCCTCGTAACAGTCCTTACTGACCACAAAAACCTCACATACTTCAAGGAACCAAGGAAACTTTCTCGATGACAGGCATAATGGCAACTCTTCCTCCAAGATTTCAATCTTGTCTTCATTCACACCCCCGGTACAAAGATGGCACCAGCCGATGCCCTCTCCAGAAAGGACAAAGTCAACACCATGGAAGATAATCAGGCCATCACCTTACTCCCCAACCACTTATTTGTCAGAAAACTAGACTTGAAATTAGCAAACAAGATAGCATCCTCCTCAGCGAAAGACCCACTGGTCCTCAAAGCCTTACAAGCGATCCAAGAAGAAACCTCTCTGTTTAAAAGAGCCTTCCCTGCTGATTGGACATATTCCAATGACCAGCTCTCTTACAAGGGAAGACTATACATACCCCCTGACCTTTGTAACCCACTACTCAAAGAACTCCACTCCTCCCCTATTGGAGGTCACGAAGGAGTCCTCAGAACCATTGCTCGCACCCAAAGAGACTATTGGTGGCCAGGCATGACGTCGTTCTTTAGGAAATACATTACCGGCTGCGCTGTTTGTCAAGCCTACAAGACAAACACTCATCCCAGCATACCAGCACTACTTCCTATCCAATCAAAAGCAACCCGCCCCTTCCAGCAGATCTCTATCGACCTCATCACTGATCTACCACCGAGCGACAGTGCTGATTCTATCTTGGTCGTGGTCGACCACGGCCTTACGAAGGGGGTAATTTTCCTAAAAACCAATAAAATGGCATCCGCAGCCAATATAGCAACCCTCTTCTTCAAACACATGTTCCCCCACTTCGGATTACACAACTCCTGTATATCAGACTGAGGACCACAATTCGCTTCAGCATTCACACGAGAACTATCCTGCCTACTAAAGTATGATCTGAAACTATCTACAGCATTCCACTCACAGACCGACGGGAAAACTGAAAGAGTAAACCAGGAGCTAGAAACTTACCTTAGGATATTCTGCAGAAAAGATATATCCAAATGGGCTGAACTCCTCCCAATCGCCGAATTCTCCCATAATTCTGCTGTACACTCCTCAACCAGACAAACACCATTTTACCTCATGTACAGATATGAACCAAGAAGCTATCCCAAAATTGGAAAGACATTCATCCCACATCTAGAAAATAGGCTGAAAGAAATAGAAGAAGCACAAAAAGAAGCCCTGGCCATACACAAAATTACACAAAGAATAATGAAAGAAAGAATAAGGTCCAAATTCAAACCATGGAACGTTGGAGAAAAAGTATGGCTAGAAGGAAGAAACCTCAGAACTCACTACGAATCAAGAAAGTTTGCACCTAAAAGAGAAGGACCATTTGAAATCATCAAAGTCCTCTCATCCATCACATATAAATTAAACTTACCAAAACAGTGGAAAATTCATGATGTATTCCACGCTTCTCTACTTTTCCCATATAAACAAACCAAGGAACATGGCCCCAGCTTCGCTGAACCACCACTGATAACAATAAAAGGGGAAGAAGAATTCAAGGTCAAGAAAATTGTCTCACACCGAGGATGCGGGAACCGAAGACAGTACCTAGTGGTGTGGAAAGGATACGCCATATCTGAAAATACATGGGAACCGGAATGGAACATAACTAACGCACAGACCATCCTGAAAGCATATAAAACCCGACATGCCCTAAACTGAAGGAACCCATCAGCCCCACCAAGCCGATAAACCACCTACCATGTCCTCTACTCTCACACCCACCATCCTCAACAAAAAACTCCCCATCCAAGTCCAGCGCCTCCTGGCCAATGCCTGCAGAATGTTATATGGTGTGGTCATCAGAAATGCTGTCGCCTGCTATGCCCTGGAATGTGATCCATGGTACACAGAGAACCACCGCCTCATTGAAGGCATTGAACTGTACAGGACGTTCAAAACCCTCTCCCTCACACACACGCTTTGCTGCCTGCAGGGACTCCCCGCACCATATGATGACGTGTGCCCTGGCCGACGCAAAAAGAAGGGTGCTTGACCTCCTACACAATGATGGCTTCTTCGGGGTCATTAACAATCTCCTCCCCGAACTCCTGACCCCTTTCCTCCTCCCCATCCTCGCATCGCTCTCCGCTGGAGAATGCGATGACTATTTCAGAGAAACAGGATTCTTTGATGAAGACTTCAACGAGGCCATGAGGAAAATGTGGAGGAACAGAGATGGTGGAGAAAGGATCCCTATCAGGGAACTAGAAGAGGGAGAGATAACTGGAGACAAAGAAGCCACTACGGTGGTAAACAGTTCTAGGGAAGGTACTCCCTTGTCCTTTCGAAGCACACCACCCCCACAGGTCGCAAGGAGGACAGAACCCCTCAGAGGACGACCAAGAAGGGTTCAATGGAAGAATGCAGAAGTCCTCTCCCCTGACGCCTTCATTGCCTCCGCCATTCGAGGAAGAAGAAGTCAACCTTACATCCACTAGACAAACCCTTCACGAGTTCCAACACCTGGTAGGGAATACCACCCCAGAACACCCTCACCAGCATATACACGACCTCTCCCCCCCCCACCTCAACACGCTACCGCTCCCTTGCAACTTGTTGCTATTGATGACCCTGGAGCAACTACGAGTATACAACGATTTGGCCTGATTGAAAAACATTGCTTCACCTGCAACCAGCTGGGGCATTTTAGGGTTGAATGTCTGCATTACATGTGCCCTCACTGCAAGATGAGTGCTCCAGGCCATTCTCAAAAGTTCTGTCCACAGGTACAATGTCCCATGTGCAACTCACTGGGACATTCTCGAGTCGAATGCCCCCTACATTGAGCAAGGTACAATTCCAATGAGGACTTGGAGGTACATGTATGGAATGAGGGGCACTGTTTGGACGGCGGTGGATATGATTTATAAAGGAAGGATGCAGGAGAGAATTACTGAAGTGGTGCTTCAGTTGTACGAAGGGGGTAATGTTATAGAATGGTACGCCTATTGGTTTGAGTATGATACTTTGATTCCTTCGTCCCCAGAGTACCAGCTGTTATGCAGCAAAGACACTCTGGCCTTTGGTATTGTTTCTATGGGAAGACTTATTGAGGAGAATCTCTACACGTTCCTCGATACACCTATAGTTCCCCTAATGTATGGAGATTGTGCACAATCTCCCTTATCTCCATCAGGATAGCCTTTTCTCTTCTTATGACTCGCCTTGAGGCATTTTCATTGAACCTTCTACCTCGAGGCTACCTAGTGTTTTTCATCTCCGCTTATGACTCCATCCACAGTACACACAGCCTGGCCTTGAGGTATACACATGGCCTGGTCCATGCTTACTCTAGCCCAGTATATAAGATAGTCACTTGTACTTGGAACCTTAGCTAGTTCTACACAATCATACCAAGTTACAAGCAAACTAGTGAAAGACTCTAATGAAGAAACCAGCAAGTACCAAGAAGACCCAGAAGAATAAGAAAGCCTTTGCAGTAGCTTGGCTTAACATTAACAGCTTCACCTTGGCAAGAAGTGTGAGGAAGTCATCAGCAGCAGGTGCTTTGCTTTGTATGGCTGATGGGGTGGAGGGTCCTGCCCAAATGGGGTAAGGATGTGTCACCTCAAAGGGTGATTGTTTTGTGGCAGAGTGCTTCTTGTTGTTGATGGAGAACTGAGCAATTGAAAGCCAATCAGGCCAATTGCTTTGTCGGTCAAAGCAATAAATATATAAGAATTTGCCAACTTCCTTGTTAACAATCTTGGATTGTCCATTGGTCTGTGGGTGGAAGGAAGTGGATAACTTAGTTTCTATCCTGAGCCTGCGGTTCACTTCTTTCATGACTTCAGATGTGAATTGCGGACCACAATCTAAAGTGATTGATCTAGGGAGGCCATGGTGTTTCCACACATGGTCCATAAATAGCTTGGCGGTTTCTATAGCGGAGATCGCTTTGGTGCAAGGGATCAGTTCTACTTCTTTGCTAAATCGGTCTACCACCGTCAAGATGGTGTCGTAACCCTGGGAAAGGGGTAGGTTGGTAATAAAATCGGCGGTGATGTGTTCCCAGGGTCCGTCAGGGACTGGAAGCGGTTGAAGGAGCCCACTAGGGGCCTGATTCATACCCTTGTGCCTCTGGCATGCATTGCACCTGGCGATGTACTCCTTGACCATTGAGGTCATGCCTGGCCACCAATAGCTGCATTGCAGCAACTCTAAAGTCTTGTCGTGGCCCAGGTGACCAGCAACTGGGGAGTCATGGCATGTTTGGATGACTTGCATCCATAATAAGTTAGAGTTTGGGATGTATAATTGGCCATCGGGGTCGGATAGACAGCTGTCTCATTCTTCTTTTATGTTATGTTGTTTTGTGAGTTCTTGTATATCCCTTTCAGATATTTTGCACATTTCTAAAAATATTTTATGACGTATTTGTGCCCCTTCATCAGTGATCAAGATTGTGGTTGATCTAACCATCTCTGGGGAGATGACACAAACCTGCCAAACTACTATCTGTTCGGAGGGTATGACGGTTACCCCTTTGTTATCATCTTCTATCCCTATTGCGTGATCCTCTCATCTAGAGAGGGCGTCAGCTTTTGCCATGGAAGCTCCTGGCTTATGTACCCATATGGCATGGAATCTAGATAGATATTGTGCCCAGTGTGCTTGTTGTCTGTTAAGGTCCTGCCTAGTCATGAACCATTGGAGGTTCACATGGTCATTCCAGATCTTGAAGGGGTGTCTGTCACCCTCCAGGTAGTGGCGCCATTGTTCTAGTGCTTGGATTACCCCTAACATTTCTTTATTGATGATGGGGTAATTCCGCTCCTGGTCGGTCATCGAGTGGCTGGAATAGGCAACTGGGTGCCACTTGTTTTCTTTTAGTATTGAGAGCACTGCTCCCGTCATGTAGTCCGAGGAGTCACTTTCTAAGTGGAATTGGCAATCTATATTGGAGTATGCCAGGATGGGTGCAGTGGTGAAGTGGTTTTTGAGCATGTTAAACACTTCTTGTTGGGCTGTTCCCCATAAGAAAGGGGTATCTTTCTTCATCAGGTCGTTGAGCGGTCTAGCCACTTTCGAGTAGTCTTTAATAAACCTGCGGTAGAAGTTTGCTAAGCCCATAAATGAACAGACTCCACAGAGGCTCTTTGGTGCAGGCCAGTCCAGTATCACTTTCACTTTTTCATTGTCCATCTTTATTCCATCTTTTCCTACTATCATGCCTAGGAAGTCTACTTCGGTGGCACAGAAAGTGCATTTCTCGGGTTTGACAAATAAATCATTTTCCTCGAGCCTGCAAAGAACTTTGAGCACTATCTGGTCGTGCTCAGCTCGGTCATCAGTTTTGGTGAAGATCATTAAATCGTCGATGTAGACGATTACCACATCGTTCATATTGGCAAAGATCTCATTTATCATTGCCTGGAAGGTGGCCAGAGAATTGCATAACCCAAAGTACATTACTAAGGGTTCAAATGCACCTTTAAAACAGACGAAAGCGGCTTTCCATTTGTCTCCTTCCTTGATTCGGACATTGTTGTATCCCTACCAGAGATCCATTTTTGTGAATAATTTAGCCCCATTTAGCTTGTCTACTAGTTGCGAAATGAGGGGGAGCGGGTAGTTATTTTTGACAGTGTGTTTGTTTAGGTATCTGTAATCTTGTACCATGCGTTTCTTGCCATCTTTCTTTGGAACAAAGAATACTGGCAAGGTTTGAGGCGACTTAGAGGGCCCTATGTACCCCTTTGCTAATTGGTCATCAAGGAATGCCTTAACCTCTTCTTGTTCCATTACTGACAGGGGAATGAGTCGTCCCTTTTTTGGCATGAATGACTCTTTTAGTTCTATTGCATGGTCCCATGGTTTTCTAGTGGGCATTCTTTCAGATTCCTTTTTTGAGAACCGTCTGTAGTATTTTTCATATTCCTTGGGAACCAGTTTCTCAAGGGTCTTTTCTTTGGGTTTCTCCATTTGCGCCTCTAGCGTCCTAATCATGGCATGCACTTGATATTGCAGGTCTTCCTCTTCCTTTTCCAGAATTCAGAGAAATACTGGCTTATCCTGTAAGCAGTGGCAATGGTGTGGACATCTCGTCATTTTTATGGTTCCCTTTGTCCAATCTATTTCTGGATTATGTCTTTTTAGCCATTCATATCCTAGAATGAAGGTGTTTTTCCCTAGATCGGTTACCTCGGCCATAACTTTCTCGTAATGTCCTTGATATTCCATGACCAGTTCTGCTGCATGGGTAATGCTTCCTGCAGAGTTCTTTGTGCCATCCACGTTGTACACAGGGATGTCATGTCAGAGTTTAAATGGAGGGAGGTTGGCGTGTTGCGCCCAGGTTTGATCTATAAATATGGCGTTCACACCACTATCTAGCAGTGCTTCCATTTTAATGTATTTTCCTTCGGACCGTTGGTTGAAGGGTGCGATACAGATTTGTAGAAGAATCTCTCGATCCTGGTAGAGTGTGCGGACGAAGATGTTGTCGGGAGGGAGATCTTCATTTGTCATGTATGGGGTGGTAGAAGGGGAATTAAGTACTGGTTTATTGTCCTGGCCGGGCGTCTCAGAAGGCCCCCTGGATGGCTGAGTTGAATCAGATAAGTTAGTGGGAACATGTATCATGGGGGAAAATTGTTCAGAAGCGTCACTATTGGAAGTGTCTGGTTCTGTACATTCATCGATAGTAAGAAGGGAAAATCTATTTGGAGAAACAGATATTTTTTGTAGGTTTTCTTGTATGTATTTGGAAGAAAAAGACGGAGGAGGAAAAGAAGTAGTCTGTTTATATGCACTGGTGCCTGTTCCAGTCCCGATCTGGTTCAGACACTCCCTTTTCCCAACTTGGCTGCCAAAGCCTCATAGTTGTGAAACCATGCCCACATGTTCTCGAAATCAAGGCCCTGGATCAATGCCATGAAGTCGCGTTGTTTTCCCTTTTCCTCTCTAGGAGGTGGGGCGGTGTTGGAGTTTGTGTGGCTCCTTGTTGTGCGCACGTTTTCTCCCAGGGTGAGTTTTTCATCTTCCCAGGATGTTGCTCCTTCATCAGTAGAGTGGGCTTGTCATGTTGGTGCTAGTTTGCACCCCTTTCTATGTCTTTTGTCAGCCCTTATTGTGAACCAACATTCAGGGCATTGTGGGTACTTTGGTTCTTTACACTCGTGGGAGAGGTGCCCTGTCTTCCCACAATTGTAGCATAACGGTCTGCTCCACGCGGCGTCTATATCCATTGTGTTGGGGTCCTTCCCCTTGCTCTGGAATCTTGTGGTTGCGGAGGTGGTTCCCTTTGTAATTAATTGTAATAGGTCCACCCTTTCTCCTTGTTCTCGAAGGTGGGCGATGAAATTGTCTAATGATGCTGGATACCCAGTAGTCATCATGTACCTTGTTGTGATTCTTTGATCCACAGCTTTGAAAAGTAAATCGATGCATTGTTTCTCCGACAGCTGTGCGGTCAGCTGGTGCATTTGAAACTTGGTTAGAAAAGAAGCCATGTCGGAGTTTCCTTGTTTGAGTGACAACAGTTGTTGTTTGTGCCACTCTTTGTCGTTGGCGGGGCGGAAGTGTAGGGCTAGATCTCTTTTGAGATCTTTCCACGTTGGCCACCTGTGTGTGGCTACCACACCCACAATCGAGTGGGCTAAGATCCCCGCTTGTCCTCCTTTTAGGCATCCAATCATGGCCCGGACACCGGCTTCTCCTGCCAGGGCAATGGGGTTCTCTTGTTTCCACATCATTACCTTGGTCCACCATTCATCAAATTTATGTCCCCTGGTTCCGTCGTATTCTCCAGGGTCAGGGACCACCTTGGAGAATTTTGATGTGGCTGGTACTGGTCTGCCTTGTGCTTGTGCTTGGAATACGGCCAGCACATTTTGTTGGTTTGTGAGCAGCTGCTGCTGCTGTCCTAGTAAATTTGTTGCAGCGTTGAGCTGCGCTTGCATCATGTTGAAAGCTTGAAGTTGGGCTTCAAGCCATCCTTGTAGGTTTGCGCCAAATTGTGCTTGCTCTTGTGTTCCATCATTTATGAAGGTGATGATTGCATCTTGCAATTGTTGGGAAAGTGTGTTCTGGGCCATTGTAAGGGAGAAGATATGATATATTTAGAAAAACTTTTTGTAATCAACCCATGGTTGATCTTGAAGCCTTTTTATGCTATTTGGTATGTGGTACCCCAGTACTCCTCCAAACCCAATGCGATACGTGTTCCTTTCGTAAGTCCAGCACTGTCTTTTCCTAGGCCCAGGCAGGGGAGGCGAAGGACTGGGCAATAAGGGGGTGAGCAGTGAAAGTGGCTCCTTGGGAGAAGGTGATCTGCTCCTCTTGGCGACGCGGTCTGGGAAGGTGGCGCAGCGTTCTTCTGATGAAAAGCAGAGGAGGAGTGGGCTCTCTTCTCGCTTGGGGGGCAGGCTGTGGTTCTCTGAGATCTCTCCTTCCTCTAACTCATCAAAGAGGTCTGGGTAGTTTTCTCTTGTAAGTGGCAGTGGGATGGGGTGAAGGAAAGGTGGTGGTGACCCTTCTGGTGTGAAGTTGTTTGGGTTGGGGGTTGGGTCTCAGTCTGCTGCTAATTGGCATGCTAGTTCTCTCTCTAAGCTGTCGTGGATATCCCATGACATTCATCCTGATGGGTGCTTGTTCTCTTGAGCCCCTTCTAAAAACTCTGAATGCTCTCTCGACGGCTCTCCATTGTTATAGAATGGTACGCATTCTGGTTCGAGTACAATACATTAATTCCTTTGTCCCCAGAGTATCAACTGTTACGCACAGAAGATGCTCTGGCCTTTGGTATCGTTTCCATAGGAAGACTTATCGAGGAAAACCTTTACGTGTTCCTTGACGCACCCATAGTTCCCCTTATGATTGGAGATCATGCTCAATCTCCTTTGTCACCATCAGGATAGCCTCTTTTCATTTCCGTACTTATGACCAACCTCAAGGCCCCTTTTATTGAGCCTTCTGCCTCAAGGTAACCATGTGCTCTTCTTCATTTCTGCTTCTGACTCACGTTACGATGAGCACTACCCAGCCTTGAGGTAGACTCATGGCTTGGTCCATGCTTACTTTAGATTACTATAAAACCCATCCACTTGTACTAGGAGCTGTAGCTAGTTCTACACAATCATACCAAGTTACAAGCAAACTAGTGAAAGACACTAAAGAACATACAACAACATCAAAAGTACTAAGAAACTATCCAAGAAGAAGCCTTCGCAAGTAGCTTGGCTTAACATTAACATCCATGCTCTATGCCTGATGCTTCTCCTGCTACCAGGGGTTCTTCTACTATGTTAACAGGTTGCACAATGAGGATGGTGATATGGAGGGTGTACTCCTCAAAGTCTGTGGGGGTAGAGAACAGAGTCCTGTGGAAGCTAATCAGCACTTATGTCCGCTTGGCAGTTAGCAACTGTGCTCATTTTGTTTTGTTTGTATATGAAACAATGCACTCATGAGAATGTGAAGGCAAGGGAAGTGATGGTTAGTTTAGTTCTAATGAAACAACCTAAAACCTTGAGCGGACATCAAGGACTTCGGTCGCCTTGTAGGACTTGGACTTAGAAGTGGAGTAGTTCTTCTAAATAAAAATAGTTTTTTTAATTCACTGAAAACAATATGTCTGGATTGCAACCAGCAAACCCCCCCTCTACCCCTCAAACCGTCCTTCTGCCCATACTCGCAGCAAGCCTCATGGCTCTAAGTCTGCACCATGACCAAGACATCACAAAGGTTGGGGCCCAACTGTGACTATACCTTGAAGCCTCCAAGGAGTCACATCTCTCTGCACGACAACAGAGGGAAAGACTTTCCAAAATAATTGATTGCCAACGAGCGACAATTCACCAATTAAGAAATGATCTAATGCAAGCGGAAGATCAAATTGCAGCAATTTCCGCCAGAGCCCAGGGAGCAGCTCCCCACAGAGAACCTAAGCTCTCAAAAATAATTGTGGACCCTGGAGACTTTGACGGGACCAGGGACCGTGTATTCAATGAATGGTGGGGAAAGATTCTCATGTGGAAAGCAGAGAACCCATGAGTACTCAATGAGAACACTGCTGTACGAGTGGTACTTTCATGGATGAAAAAAGGCAACGCAGCTCAAGTCGCAAACACAATATTCCAAGGAGCACAGACCAGGGGCTGGCCCTCCTGGGAAGAATTCACCAAAGTAATGATGGCATACTTCAAACCCATCAATGACAAAGAGTGGCACAAACAACAGCTGCTCCACCTCACACAAGGAAAAACCAACATGGCTACTTTCCTGTTGAAGTTCGAGTCACACCAATTCATGGCCGAACTAGACCAAGCACACGTAATAGATCTCCTGTACCATCACGCCAATCAGGAGATCATAAAAAGGTACATATGGGAACACGGCTACCTGCAAGATCTTGACATGTTCACCACCTACCTCCGAGTACAAGGAGAACGTGAAAACTTAATGAAACTCCTCACGTGAGGAACTATCCACAAAGCAGAGCTCTGAAAGCCAACAAGGGACCCCCACATGATGGACATCAATGTGGCATGAACCGCTTCTCACAAATGTTTTGGCTGTGGTGGAAAAGGCCACTTTATCCGAGACTGCAAACACTCGGACCTTAAGAAATGTCCGGAGTGCGGTTACAAATCAGTCAAGGACCAATCTCACAAAAAGGACTGCTCCCGAAAGTGGTCAAGAAACGTTTGTGCCTTGAGTAATGAAGGTGCTACCTCCTGGAAAGAGGATAAAAGCACCACCAAGGAATACGTCCGCTCTGTGCTGAGGAGTTGGACAAACAGCAACACCGCTCTGCCCCCAAAAGTGGAAGCCAAAGGAAAGGGCCATGATTACATGGCCAATATACAAGGTTTAGATTTCGAGGCCACCTGGGCCTGGTTCTGGGATTACGAAAACCTGGCTTTGAAGTCGGAAAAAGGCCAAACCTAAACCATATTGGGAATGGTAAGGGCTTAAATGGACAAATTTCTTCCTTCTCTACATGGTCACCAAATTACGTACAAAAACTCAAAAATATTCCTTCTACAAATTTATTTTCTTTACTTACGATTGACGAATGTATGGAATTGGATGCTTCAGACATCCCCAAACAATTTGCTAACATAACAGACTCTCCATTGCCGATAGGGGAGCCCTCTCAGAGGCTCGTCCAGGGCGTTACACTGGTGCTTAATTTCCCTTCTATACCTTCACCACATGTTACTGTCGGAAATGAATTTCCTGAAGACATCTTCATCAGGAACCTTCATCTAGATCGAGAAATCCTTCTAGATATCTGCATTGCCCCCTTCACGAACTGTCATAAAGATAACTATACCTGCACAAAGGCCCTGCTGGACAGTGGAGCTAATGCCATATTTATCGACCACAAATAGGTGCAAGATGCCAAACTTCCTCTTATGAAACTCCGGCATGAAATCCCCATTTACAATGTTGATGGAACTAAAAACTCTGCTGGAAGCATTTCCCATGCAGTGGAGCTAGTAGTAGAGTTCCAGGGACACCACAAGAAGGTCATGGCAGAAGTTACCGATTTGGGAAAGAATGCCTTCATCCTCGGATATAAATGGCTAAAGCATCACAACCCAGAAATAGACTGGACGAAGGGCACAGTCTGAATGACTCGATGCCCACACCACTGCCACCACTTGCAGAGCAAGCCCCTTTTCCTATGCCTCCAGGAGAAAGAGGAAGAGGACCTCCAATATCAGGTCCATGCTATGATTAGAGTGCTAGAAGCGCAAATAGACAAACAAAAACAAGATCCAAAACCTGCGGTAGAAGATCTTGTTCCCCCCAAATATAGAAAGTATTACAACATGTTTTCAAAGAAGGAATTGGAACGAATGCCATTATGCAAACCCTGGGATCATGCCATCGATCTCAAAGACACCTTTATGCTGAAAAAGGGTAGATTGATTCCCCTTTTGGTTACAGAACAAGAAGAGGTCAAAGCCTTCCTAGACGACCAGCTGGCTAAGGGATATATCCGACCATCTAAATCCCCTCAAACCTCTCCGGTCTTCTTTGTTTCAAAAAAGGATGGTAAGAAGCGTATGGTACAGGACTACCAGTACCTGAACGAACACACGGTCAAGAATAATTATTCCCTTCCACTCATATTCCAATTAATGGATAAACTTCGCAGCATGAAGTTCTTTACGAAAATGGACCTCTGATGGGGTTACAACAATGTCTGAATCAAAGAAGGTGACGAATGGAAAGCCGCTTTTGTCTGCTTCAAAGGCACATTCAAACCCCTAGTAATGTACTTCAGGTTATTGTTGCAATCGCTACAACAACGGATCAGAATCCACGGTAATCGAACCGTCTAACGCAGAGTAATCGCACTGCAGACCACTGATTCGCATACGAACTCTTTTCTTATCTTATCGCGATAACGGACGCA
>JBBPTE010000135.1:11750-23030 GCA_038093935.1 Tylopilus cf. pallidocervicolor | reverse complement strand
CAGGTACGTGCGTCTCATTCAAGGCATGGTGCTCACCGCAGAGCGAGTGGCTTAGACCACAAGGTAAATACCAGCCGACAGGACGCTGACCCATTCAAGACACATCGCCTAGCACGAGCATTGTCCTCCATTGAGTGATTCCACAGCAGATGTTGTGGACAATTGGCGTGCTGGCCCAGATGAAACAAGACTCGGGTGGTTGCGACCGACAATGGAGGTACCATTGTCGGATTGGGAAGTGGCGATGCGATTGTGTGTCCATGAGCAATCGGTGGGTGCGTGTGGGTCCAGAAATTGCCATGAAAGGTAAGAAAAACTGTGAGTTGAATTTCCTGTTTGGGTAATTTTTCTGTGATTGCGACTTGTGTCACGGCATGGCTCTGTCACGGCATCCCCGAGTGTTGCCCACCGATTCCTGGTTTATAAGACCTCCGGAATCCGATGGCCAGCCCGTCCCCCGTCCCCCCTTCAGTGCCATGCCTCGATCCAGCTCGGAAAACACAGCGCCAGCAAAGTCCAGAGTTCGCGGTGGCATACAGGGCGCGTCCCGCCGTCGCCGTGCTCGACACGCAGGCGGTCCCCAGCATCCCCGATATGCCGTCGCGCACGCCAAGCACAAAAACACCACGAAAAACCAGCAGAACTTGCTCCCCTCCTCCCCCGGGGAGGTGGTGCTGGCCTTACCAGAGGCAACCACTGCGCTCGCGTTGTCCAACGTCGCCCTCCCGCGCTACCTTTCGCGTCCTTCTTTCCGCGAAATCTCAAAGGAGACGATCACCTCCGTCGCACCCGAGCTAGCAGACACGCACTTGGACTACATCCGCGATGGCCTTCAGTGCCTCGGACCTGAGTAAGTCCATCCGATCGTCAAACACTGCCCTGGTCGCTCATCCGCTCCTGTAGCATGCTCAGAGTTCTGGCGGGTGTCAAAGCGGAGCCCAGTTCCACCGTTCTCCCTACAGAACTCGACGTGGTCATCAACGATCTCTCCTCCGACATACCCACTCACATGCTTGCGGTCTATTCTCGCCACGTCCCCGCTGCCACTAAACGCCGCGTCACTCTGTTCCCCATACACAACATCATCCTCGCGACCCATTGCGCCAACCTCCCGATCCTTCCCGCGTCCAACGTCGCTCGCCCTCCTGTGGTTGGATCCACCGTTTCTGTGCCGGTGGTGCCTCTGTGCATCCCCGCACCAGAGGTCTTCCCCCAGCTATCTACGTTCCTCTACACCAAACGCGTCGACCACCTCCTCGCTTCTCTCCTTCCCTGCCCCGTTCCGCATCCAATCTACCGCGACGACCCCACGAGCGAGCGCGTCCTCGAGCTCCTCCAGCGGTTCTCCAACAAGCTTTCCACGACCCACAGCGCAACCACGCTCCTCACACACGCCATGTCCGTGAACGGTCTATGGCGCAACGCGTGCGCCATGGGGATCGACGACGAAAAGCTCTGGTGTGCACTTGACGTCGCGTGGGAAGTCCTCATCAACGCGCTCGCCATCTCGACCGGCAAGCGCCTCTAAGGACGCGTCCGCGAGTGGGAGCGCGTTTTTTTTCGCCGTCGGCATTGGACTTTGCATTTCGTCACAAATACACACACCCTAATCGCATCGTCGGTTGTATGCTCGTGTGTATGATTTATGGGACCTTTTTCTTTTAATTCTTCTTTGTTTTTTCATTTGCATCGATCACACATTGTTGTCCTAATCGCACAGTCATTATTGATATGTATGAGCAATACTATGAAAACGTGCACACTTCGTGTCTGTGATCTGGTGAACGCAAGTGATAAAGTCCTTCCACCAAGTCACCAAGACCAAAAGCGATACCGATTTGAAGGAATGATACTAGACAAAGCCACGAGTACAGGTCCGTCCGGGTCGTGAATACGTGTACAGGTCACAAACGTATGGCCAAAGAAGTTTTCTGCTTCTAGATCCACCCATCTACGAAAGCAAACCCTGATTGATCATCCATGTGTTCAGTGCGTGTGCCAGAGGTTAAGCCATGCGTTGATCATTTGCCGCCCCTCGTGAACCGGTTAAAGACCTTCTGTAAAACCGAGACCGAGACAAAACGTTTATTAATCACACGCACGCGAGAGTGATAAATAACGAGACGGAAAGGAAAAGGAAAAACCTAGGTAATTCAAAGAGAAGAACGGGTGGTAGGACCAGCTTCGAAATGCATAGAGGCCATCGCATGCGATAAAGAAACGTTCACTCTCGCGAACAGTCGCCAAACGGCAGATTGAATCAAACGCGCTTTGCAGCACCTCTTACCTTTGCACTGGCAGCCAAGCTCACCGTTGCCAGCTTCTCGGTGACCTCTTTGTTTTCCTTGACTGTCTCTGCTGGGACAACGAGCGAAGGAGTGTGGCTAGATGACGGTCCAGAACCAGTTGCTGCGGGTTCCTGGATAGCAGGCGCTTCCTCGACTTGAGGGTGCTCGGTGGGTTCGGAACCTGTCGGGTGACGCAAGGTGGCACCGTCGTACGAACTTGCGTTGGGCAGATCCGCGTTGTGGTGATGAAGAACATCCACATGTTCGAGACTCTCCTTCTCGGATTCTTGTTTGAACTGGAACACGTCCTCGTTGAGTTGGTGGTGTTCGGGCGTAAGGTGATGCGCCATCATCGACATGCGCTTCATCGCCATCATGCTGAACACGGCTTTGCGGACTGCGCGGAACGGTGTAACAGTCAATATAAACCTTGATTGAACGAACGGAATCGAAACGTACACGTTCTCCTTGCATTGAATGCCCTTCTGACGTGTGGCAACAAGTCCGTTGGCTCGCCATTCTCGGCCTCCACGAAGTGCGGGACTTCCGCAGTGAGCCATGAGTGTTGAAGCATTTGCTCAGCTGTTGGACGGGCTTCCGGATCGACCGTAAGACATGTGGACACAAAGTTACGAGCTGCCTCCGACACGTTAGACCAATACTCCTCTACGAAGGGTCAGCGATGAACATCCGACAAGTGACCAGAGGCTCACCTGGCTCAAAACGGTAGTCGCCCGCAATGATGGCCTCCATTTCTTGCTTCTGGGTATCACGGTCAAATGGCGTATAACCTAGCATGGGCATTAGCAGAGTATGCGTACAAATGGCCGCACGTACCAGCAAGCAAGAAGTAGGTAATAACGCCCATGGCCCATATATCGACGGGTTTTCCATGACCAGCTGCATTAATGCATGAGTAACCGCTAGATGATGCCCGAGGAGAGGCTCACTTTTTTTGAAAATCTCTGGTGCCATGTACTAGAGAACATCTTAGTGAACTATAACCCTTACTGAAGGGAAGCTTACGCCTGGCGTCCCACAGACTTCCGTAAGTATACTGAGTTTGCTATCCGGCATGACACGGCTAAGCCCGAAATCAGCAATCATTATCTCGGACGTTTTCTCAGGTTTGGAGCGGAAGAGAAGATTTTCTGGTTTCAAGTCACGATGAACTATACCACAATCGTGGATATATTTGACTGCACCAAAGATGGTGCGTATAAGCTCGGCAGCGTCACTATGTTGCTAAATGAGATCCCTAGCATGTTCCGAGAAAATCACGTGTTACTCACGCTTCGGTATATTGCCCTCTTGCACATATGCTGTCAAAGAGCTCACCACCCGTGCAGAGGTCGAAGACAAGATACAGGTTGTGAGCCGTCTATGCGATGAAGATAAGCATCAGGTACCCGTTGGTAGTGCAATTCCAACCTCGAAGTAATCATGCAATGTGACAATGTTGGGGTGACCAATGGACACTCGCTTTAGTACGGCGATCTCGTTGCGAACCTAATAAACTACCAGTTAGCATGACCAAATTCAAGGGTTCAGGGTCGGGCAAGATGGCGCCCAGGGATGTTGCGATCAGCGCGGAGTGAGAATGATAGCCAAAAAGATACCACGATGAGAACCGAGCGGGAGACAACCATACGCATGTACAGATGGGCTACCAACGCAGGATTCGGTGAAGCCAGGTAACACACGAGCAGATCGCAACATCGATGAGATATGATGAAGAGACTTACCATGTGTTCCCTCCCCTCCATGAGTTTCTTGTTAATGACTTTGCAAGCATAGTATTGCCCAGTCTTGATATGGATCGCCTCCTTCACGATTGCATACGTGCCGCTACCGAGAGTACGTCCTGTGCGGTACTAGAATAAAGCAATACCCGGAAGATCGTCAGTTCCATCTGGTTCGAATGCGCGGACAAAACGCGGATCGATGGAACAGTACAGGCGAAGACTTGCCTGGCATGGGACCGTCACGGGCTGTTGGGGCATGTCGGTCGTGATGTCGAACTCCTGGTCCTGGTGAATGTGGTGGGGAAGAGAGAAGAGGTGATCAGGAGAGGCGCGTATTTATGTTGAAAGCGCAACCGACCACAGCAGAGCGCGCAGTCAGGTCGAGTCCAGATAAGGAGTGGAACGACTCACATCCAATACGGCCTCTTCCGGCCGGTCCTCCGGGTCCATCGCCGAGACCTCCGGCGATGCTGTGTCCCGCTCTCCGACGAGCTCCATCACCGTCGCCGTCTGTGGCGTCACCGGCGTCGCTGGCGGCTGCGGCGACCGCTTGCCCAGCCCCAGCAGGTTCAGCCGCGACGGGGATTTGCCCAGAAACGTCGACAGCGTTCTGGTGCGCTTCGCCTTGGGTTCTTTGGGTTGACTGTGGCTTCCGCCCATGGAGAGAACAGTATTGCGGGGAGTGGGTGTGTGAGAGAAGGCCTGGGTACTCTAACCCTAGTCGCGTCCGGGTCCGGTATAAATGGTGTTGGTTAAGTGTGTCACCTTGCCTCACTTGTTCTGCGTGCTGCGATTTCGATTTCACCATCAGGTGCGTCTGAATGCGATGCCCTTATCCGACTTCTCCCCCTCTTCTTGCTGTACACAATCGAATATTGCGTTCAGCAGGACTTATGCAGCACCAACGCGTGCCATCCCTGTGCGAACCTCGATCAACTGCACACGCGTCTCGGCGTCAATCTCCTGCACAGGACGGAATGCCCCCGGTTGTAACGTGGTTGCTGCAGCAGTGAATGTTCTAGACTCGTGTGCTGTGTTCCATACTTTCCTTGAAACTTCCATGATATCGAGTGTGACACGAGTGACCTTGAGCAGGAGCTCGGCTACAGCCATCTGGCAATGCTACAGCTGCATTATAATCAGTACGCCTTCGTGCACTCACCAAGCTGATCTCACCCCTCTGTATAGTCCTTTTGATGTACCGCTCTCCCGGCTCCGTTGGAGAAGCGGGGACGCACTACTCTTACTCAATGACTGGTAAAACAGTTAACGTAAATTCACGTACACCAGCAGAAAACCAACTGGCGGGCCTGAACGGCGGCCCTTTGTGCTGGACGTCAACGACGTCCGCGAGCTGCGCCAGTTGATCCTTACTTTTTTTTTCCTCCATAGACTCTATCCTATCCTCCCTCTTAATCTGTTGCGCGCAGCTACACAATGATAATCCGTCTCATTCCACCGCCTCCTCATCCCACAATCCTCTATGGCGTCACATTTCCACCGGTCCTCTCCCTTCATGATCTCGGCCCTGGTGCGGCCATGCCTGTTGCGTGGTCGTCGCAGTTGCAAATCCTTACTTCCGTTTTGCAGCTCGAGCCTCCGTCAAGCGTCCACCTGCTTGATCGAGCAGTAGGTTTGGTCGCTCGTGTCCACGAAGTGACCATGGACGTTCAACAAAAGGAGTTTGTGCTGAAGTTCATCGATGGACGGATGACCAGCGTCCCTATGAATTCGGACTGTGTTCGAATTCTCCTGGGCGTCGTCGTCGATGTCAAAGGCTGCAGCGAGCCTGAAAGCCAGCGAAATAGCATGGAAGGCAGTGCCTGTGCTGGAAGCACGTCCTGTAGTGCAGACGGTCTCCCACCGGGAGGTAGTCCTACAAAGTCTTCGAAACCGGGGAAACACAAAAGGCAGCGGTCTTTTTTGTTTTCACTAATATCGTATGTTCCTCTTTGAAAGTGTTGACCTCCCTTTGATTTTCGGGCAAATAGATTGTTCGTTCCCAAGTCAATCTCACCATCATCTCCCTCTCTACCTTCCAGCGCGCCACCGCCAGCCCCACTTCCTCCTATCCCTGTCTCCAGTCGCATGACCTCTCCGACCTCTCTGGGACAGGCAGACCTTACCCCAGAACACCCGGATTTTCTTCGCCGGCGGGCCCGGGCAACCCTCGTTGACGTCTGGAGACGTCATGTCGTATCAGTTCTCGGGCCTCAACACGTACCTGCTACTGGTTATATCGAATGGATTTTGATTGCTATGGCCAGTAAAGCCCGGGCAGAGATAGAATCAGCCGTAGCCAACTCTCATGGCTGCGCTGCCAGTAGTACCAGGGCAGGGGGGAGCAAGCACAGGAAAACTCAAAGTGAAAGTAGAAATGCCCTCGACTTTGGAGACCGCAGTGATGATTATGAGTCGGAGCAGTGGCGTTGCCGTGCTCCATCCCCATTCCCTGGCGCGTTAAGTGCCGAAGACACCGATCGCGTTGTCTATCCCCGTCGAGAACAAGGTAAGGAGGACTTGTATCTCGGGAGTTGACACTTAGCCAGTATTGCAGCAGATGAATGGGGTGTTCGGTATGTCCACCATTCGGGGCCTATCGACGAGGTTGATATTTTTGCGGTCGAGTACGATGGTCATAACGACAATCTCCTTGGAGAGCATTTCACTATTGGTGATGATTGGGACGATACCGAACGACTCACATATGAACTCAGTCGTATTGGCCGTCACAGCGCCGCCGGTACTGATGGTCACTTGTCAAATTTGCATCCAGGAGACTTTATTTTTGATTGCAGCGATGATTATGGCAGTAGACTATCTGACTCGACTTTTGACGTGTCGAGGTGTCCTCTTATGCCTTCCGATGTCAACGATGACGAGCAATCGGATGATAGTCAGATGTCCCTCCGGACTCCCGAGGATGGAGAAGATCTTCCCTTGACTTGGCCTTTACAGTCCCGCTCCCCTCAAAATGCGACCTCTGCTCCTCAGCCACCTTCTAGAGTCAATTCATCTCGCCCTCGCTCTCGAAACGTTTCAGCCCAGTTTTCGAGCGTACCTTCCACACCTTCCACACGCCCATCTTCGACCGCACACCACCTTGACTACAGAAATATACAAGACGACGAGCTTATTACTTCCGGTATTGCGTATCTGGACCGCGTTTCTGCTGCAATCGAAATCGTCCGGGGTCGTGCTCGTGAGGAGGGCTGGAGGCTTGTGAGAGCAACATCGATTGGGGCGAAAATTGGGTGGATGGACGCCGAAGCGGAGAGGTCGCTTGAAACTAGAGCAAAGCGACGTGCTTGGAGTTCAGGCATCAAGATTTCTGCTCCATATTCTATCTTCCGCTTTGCATCGAAGGCATGGAATGACGGTTCCTCGACGTCGAGGTCACCGATTCGGCCTCCCGGCCTCTCTTCTTCGAAGGGAATTCTGCGGGTGCGCGGACCGATTGTTCCCACTGGTTTGTCCCTTGGAGTACCGGAACGGAGCTCGCCGCTTGCGATGTATGCATGGAGTGCGGACGACGGCCAAAAATGTGCTCCCAGCAAGTACGGTATTCTCAGCTCAGGGCATAGCATGGAAACGAGAGAAGGGAAGAGATCATCACGGGTTACCTTTGCCGACAACGTCACGAAACTATTTCCGGTGTGCGAGGACGATGGCGAAGATTTGTTCGAACCCGTCCAGGTTAATGCCGTTGGTTTCCCGCAGGAGGTGCCTGAATGCGTTGCAGCTGAAGAGCCAGAATATAGTCTCGCTTCAGGACCCACTGGGAAAGGGGACGACCCTTTCTGCTTCTGTCCATCGCAGCCACGCACACGTACGACGAGTATGTATATGATCTCTCCTACGTCTTTGGCACCTTCGCCCCCTGTCCTTCCGATGTTCCGGCCTAGCACCCCTCCACCATCCTATCAAGCTGCTGTCGGCGACGAAACTCCCGCTTCAGGGAGCTGCGAAGAAGGAAGATTGGATGCATCTGCGTTGTTATTGCAGCCACTTTCGTCGCTGTCGGTTTCCTCACCACAATCAGCATCCCGACCTTCACTCGTTTCCAATCCTCCATTCATTCCAAGGCCCAGGGCGGTCTCATTACCCACGCCCAGGTCCTATGCTAACACAAACAAGACCCGTCGCACATCGCTTCATCATAAAGACGAACATTGCGAAGACTTGTCACAAGAGTATGCTTCGCCTCCTCCAGAAGGCCCGTTGATAATATCAGCGACTCCGGCACCACACGAGCAGTACCCCAGGTACGCACACGTCCAGCCACCGATCCCGACTAGCAAGAAAAACATGAGTGCATCCATCCTGGGAAGGACGAGCAAAGAGGTGGTTTTTGAACAGGCCGGATCAGAGTTCACCGTCGGTATAGAAGTTGCTCTCGGGAGAGCGGAGGAGGGGCGCGTCGTTTGGTGAATTTCGTGCCTATCCGCAGGCACAGGCGTGATCACTGTCGAGGAGATCCACAATGCCTTTAGAATCAAGTAATTGTTCATCTGCCCTTCGTTTTCTCTCATTCGGTTCACAGGCTTGTATGGTGCGTGATCACTTTTACTCGTCGTCCTTGTAACTCATGTGTCGTGTTAGCTTTTGTCATACGAGTCGTCGCGTATCGTATTCATCAAATACCATCTAATCGACCCGCCTCTGACCCTAGTTAACAGCATTGTCGTGATACTTACCTGGGTAGTTTTCATGTGCATAATCTACGTACGTGCGTGGAATATCAACCATTCTGCGATACCTTGCTCTCGTGTAGTTATCATCTGCATGCGACAAACGATTAAATCTCACGATGGGCGTGCCAAGTGGCCACTGCGAGAAGACTTTCATTCACGCTATCTGGCAAGCGGCCATCTTCCCTTTACTTGAACTGTTCATGGGACATGCGACGTATCTGACGTATTTCTCATCTTGTTTTGCATGCTTGCTAGGCTCGCGATGGCAAATCTACTGATGTTGCCTGCGGATGAATTATCCTCGGAGGTGCCGGTGGACCTCCATTTGATTGACAAACATTAGTTCGCGTACTCGTCAAAAGCACCTTCACAAGTGAACCAGGTTTCGGGTGGCGTATCACGCTTATCACCTATCAACTTATCTCCATTCATAAGTTGGATTTCCTTTTCCTTTCGTGTATTGACTCACAACCGGGCCGCATGGCCGTTTTCTTGCCCAGGTCTCATGATCGGGGACTTGGGCAACCACAACTCTCCATGTCCACCCTTCAAAAGAACACAAGTCCGGAGAAGATCGAAGAGATTGCCACCGTCACTAGGGACAATGTGGATACGTCAGACCAACGTCTCCTCGAACTTGGGTATAAACCTGAGTTTCGACGGGAAATGTCCCTCTTCGGGGTGTTGGGCATATCGTTTTGTGCTATTGGGATCCTCACTGGGATGAGTAGCGCCTTTCAAACTGGATTATTCTCTGGAGGCCCACTCGGATTGTTCTGGGGTTGGAACGTGCGTATACACTTGTTTGGCTAGCACTCCTTCGTCTGAACAAGCATCTCTTCACTGACGTGCTAGATATGCAGCTTCTTCATGTTTCTCATTGCGCTCAATCTGGCAGAAATTTGCAGCTCATAGTGAGTTTTGATGATTTTTACGAGTGCCTGCAGCTCATGAAACACTCTCAGTCCGACCTTGGGTGGCCTTTATTTCTGGGTCTGCAAGATGAAGCCAAACCTACCTGTCCTTGGCTGTGCGTTTGAATGGATTCTTCGTGAGATTGCAGGTTTATTTCAGTCTAGTCTGCACAGGGTGGATATACTCCATTGCAATGGTCTTTACAGGTACCGCCGGAAATCTCAGCGTAGCCTTGTATATCGCTTCAATGGCAGAGGTTGGACAGGGCCGATCCCTCACTCGTGTTGAAATTACTGCGCTGGCCTGGGCTGTCAATATTATCTCTGGCATAGTCAACACGATCGGAACGAAAGCCATTGGGCGCATGAGTACTTTCAACGTCTGGTGGACATTTGGAGGCACGTTTGTGCTTGTGATAACCCTGCTCGTGAAGGCTCCCGTAAAGGTAAATTGCTTCGTTCTGCAAGTATGCTGTACACTGATATTTTGTGAGAACTCGGCCTCCTTTGTATTTACTGACTACCAAAAGTGAGTGTGCTGGTTGCATGGATGTGTTGGTGTCAGTTCTGATCTGACGATGCAGTTACACTGGGTGGGGTTCGAGAGGATTTGTCGTTCTCTTAGGCTTTCTCCAGGTAACTGTCGCTCTTTACAAAACGTCACCATAACTGAGTGGCCACGAGGCCATTTATACCCTAGAAGGTTGCGAGACAGCTGCTCAAGTCGCTGAGGAAGCAAAACGTGCAGAGATTCTTGCACCTATCGCCGTTGTGGGAAGCATTGCAGGTTCATGGTTTATTGGCCTCGCATATATGCTCGCCCTCCTGTTCTCCGTGCAGAGCATTGCTAATGTCCAGGCGACGACCTACGCTATACCTATAGCACAATTATTCTATGACGCGGTTGGACCGAAACTTACCCTTTTGTGTCTTGTGGTCATCGCGTTTGCCCAAGTAACAGCGTCGATCACAGCGTTTACTGCAAGCTCGCGATTGTTCTACGCTCTTGCGAGAGATAATGCATTTCCTGTAAAAGAAAAATTTATGGCTCTCAATCGTTTTCAAGCCCCTTATTGGGGCGTGTGGACGTCTGTGCTCATAGGGTGCATCCTTTCGTGTGCCTATATAGGTTCAGCCATTGCCGTGCGTACATGCCACACCTCCTTTGAAAAGTTGAATTGATTGTTTTATAGTTCAATGCAATGTTGTCATCCGCAGCGATATCAGTTATGCTGAGTTACCTACAACCCATTATTATCCGAGTATTTTGGTCAGACTCGTGAGCGTAATATCGGTTTTGGAAGCACTGCTGGTTGACTTAAATCACGTCAGGCTCTCAGAACGTGGCCCTTTTAATTTGGGCAAATGGTCGTGGCCCATCAATTTCGTGAGCTTTTTGGTCAGTCCGACTGGTTCTTCGTATCGCACCCCCTAACCCTATGACAGTTCACTTCATTTATTTGCATACTTTTCGTGTTGCCCACGTCATATCCCGTCAACGAATACAACATGAACTATGCTATTCTGGCTATCGGTGCAGTTGCTGTCATCGTGGCTATAAACTGGATTACTTGGGGTCGCCATAGTTTTGTCGGTCCAGTGCAGACGTCTACTTGAGGAATCGTATAGTTAACGAATG
>JBBPTE010000134.1:6361-19386 GCA_038093935.1 Tylopilus cf. pallidocervicolor | reverse complement strand
GAGATCCAGCGCCACCCATGGTTTACCAATGAAAATAAGAAGGATCTGATCGCTGCGCTGGCGTGCACAGGATAACAGGATGTGAAGGTGATAGAACGCGCAACTGGTGACGTTATGCACAGGATCTCAGTCTGCATTGGATCAGGGATAGAGCAGTCGGACGGCAGATCGACGACGAAAGTTGCATGTCATCTAATGGTAGGTCCTTTCCACCCATTTCCTGACTACAGGAACTCAGGTATTTTGTATGTTCTACAGTGTCATGGTACGCTGTGCCATGGGCGGTGACCGCGGTCAGACATTATCCGTCCTTTATTGTCATTCATGGTCTCTTTTTCCTTGCACAAAGAAATGTGCATCACTTCTTTATAGTCCTTGTGGTGCAGTTCATTGATCTCATCCGCCACATTGATGACCACTGGAACCTACTAGTATCCTGTATCAGAGATGGTATTATACCTGATCTAGAAGGTATTGACCATGTTAGACAATATTTGCAGGTAAGCCAGAGGCCATAGACATAAATATTTCTGCTTAATTGTTATGCAGGCTCAATTCTATCCCAATCCTGAATGTGCAGCAGAACTGCTTGGAATTGGGCCTCTGTGTTCCTCTGAAGGGTGGTTTGCCTGTGTGTGGCCAAATGTGACAGAACTTCGGACGATATGTAGTGGCCCATTTGCTACAGTGCTTCCAAAGGTGTACACTTCTGCACTATTTTATGATTGTAAAATATTGAAATGTATTCCATTCTGGGGCTGAGCATCCCCATCACTTCTCCTGGGTACATTTCTTCGGAGGCAACAATAGCCCTTGCGTATGCAAATAAACTAGACGAATTTATTCTTCTGAACGATGATATCATCGAGTTCTTGGATGTCTCTCAAGATGCAACCCATCAGAACCTCTGCCAAGCGGTCAGTTTTTGACCCCTCCACACCAAGACTCTGAATTTCTACTAATGGCAGTAATGATGCAGTGGGAAGTTAAAGTTGGCAAACACTACGAGCCAATCTTGATGACTAGAGATGGCTTGTGGCGATATAGACTGGGTGGTGTTCTCCACATCGTTGGGTTTGACATGGAGAGTGGATCCCCCATATTTAAATACGCTGGAAGGAAGGCGTCAGTATATTACCATTCATAATCACCAGATATAGCTATTGATCAGTTTGGGACAGGTTGAAAATTTGCTTCCCATTCACACAGTTCACAGTGTTAGCGTGCGCGAGAGTCGGACCTAATGAGTGAGCTTTAGTGAACTCCAGTCACAAGTAAGAAGACTGGAGGAAGCCACGTACGCGAGGCGAGCACGTAGTGCAGCGTCCAAGCGTACCAAATAAGGAAATGTACGAAAATATTAACTATGGGAGGCTGAATCTCCAACACACAGATGATCAACTCCTGGCAGCCATCCAGTCCTTTAGCTCGGAGGATGCAGTTCAAGTGCAAGAATTCACGACTGCGATTGATAACCGCTCAATACTGCCAACGGTGGCCCTTTTTCTCGAACTCGGGGAACCTCTTGGTGCGTCAACACAGACGAGTGTCACTCACAAATCTAATCACATGGCAGGGCCTGGTGCACGTTTAGCACCACAATGGTTACTTGATGCTCTCACGTCCACTAGTGCTATGTATAAGTTTGCACTCGAGCATGAGTACATGTCCCCCCGGAAAGTCTGGGTTGTCAAGGCGGGCACATTCGCGAAATATCATCAGTGGAAGGGTGAGCGTGTGAACATCACTTCAGGGAAAATCAAAGTACCCCTTGTACTCCTCGACCCGATTGTGCAGGAATAGATTCTAGGAAGATAGTTCAGGAACTTCGAGGTGGATATATCTTATAGTGAACCTCAAAGACATTTGACGTACCAATAGCTTGCTGATAGGTTTGTGATGAACCTCCCTATGTCTAGCATTGACGACTACATTTGAGCTTTGAATTTAAATGCTATAGAACATTAGTGAGGCACAACTAGTGGAGTTCTTGGCTCTAAGAGCAATGTCACTTGAATGCAATGAGTCGAGTCTATCACCAGGAGACCTGATATTAGGAAACTGCACAATATAGGGAGCAAGCAAGAACGGACATAGTGTTCCCAAAAAAGAGTCTTTCCAACAGTTAGCATCTGTTGTAATCTTAACCAAGTAAAGGGTATTCTATGGGCAACTTAGTGTCCACAGTCCTTGCGAGAAGACATTTGTAGTAACCACTTTGAATGCTCAGATGAATGCCCATGTTGGATGGCAACATCTTGTGTTTGTACAATGTGGTCAAATAGCATCCGAAGCCACTAGTGGCAATGCTCCCAGTGTTCACTGTAGATGGAATGGTCTATGCTTTGGTTCTCGCACGCACCTTATGATCCTAATGTAACTTAGGCTGATCAAATATGCTTTGTCGTCCTATTTGAGTTATGGAGATGGAGTCATTGGCATATCCCTTGCCACTTTCAATAAGCATTAACTGTGTAGGTTGCTAGTGCAGAGCGAGGGCGAGGATAGTAGATCATCGAGACTGGGCATAACATCACCGTAGCCCCACAGGCTTCTCTTTTATAACCACTCCTTCCTTGTCATCCACAGAGGAAGAGTCTCTGCTCGGACCTTCAGTATCATCCTTGTCCACATTTGGCACAGGCCCCGTGAACCAGTGTACACCACCATACACGGGAAAGTAATACCAGATAAGCGAGGACACGATGACACCACCCAAAACGACGACGGTGTAATTCATGTTCTGCGTGTTCGTCTGGGGTGTTGTAGGGAAGAAGAAGACAATGTCCATGAACCCCATGAAGCAGACGGCAATAATGGCGACGGGAAGACTCTACACGACGTGGGTTAGCTTTAGTCTCTGATGTGCATACTGGGAGGGACGGACGAATATGCCGAGGTTAAACGGACCAGGCTTGAAATTATTTTTGAAGATGAACCTGGCTGCAATCGGGATTGCATACGCGACATAGAGCCCAGTCACAGATAGCGCGAAGACGGCATTTATAGCTTGAGCACCGGCGAAGGAGAGAAGGCCAAGGAGGGCCGCAATCGTAGCCACAAACCAGACGGTATTCACGGGAGTACCAGTGAAATTGTTCATGCGATAAAGGATGTTTGACAAAGGAAGGGCACCATCACGAGAGAACGCGAAAGATTGGCGCGAGGCCGCAAGGACCTAAACCAACATATCAGTACAGGAAATACGTACGCAAGCAGAAGAGAAAGATTCACCATGCTGGATCCCATCATATATCTTACCACAAGATAAGCATAAGGACATGAGTCGGCTAGACTAAACGAGTACTCACTGCCCGAGGACGACAAATGACCATAAGACTAGAGCGCTCTTTTGTCCAAAGCTGTTCAGGAAAATTTGTGCCATGGGTTGAGGACTGTTTATGAGGCTGGAAAGATCGGTTCCCATGCAGAATGCTAGGGAGACGTTGATGGCTGAATCCCGTCAATTTTTGCCGTCAGAGACAGGATAGTTGTAATCAGTATGTAAATGCGTACCCCAACCAAGTACACCGGCGGTACCAATGGCACAGACCTAAATGAATTAGCCGGAATAACAGGAAGTAGAGTGTATACTCACGATCGCCCACGGTACGGCGGTCGCCGCATTCGAAGCTTCCTCACTAATGTGCACAGTCGAATCAAACGAACCTAAAAAATTTGGTTGTTACAGTCAACGCTCACATATGGAAATATAGAAAAGAGAATGGTGAACATACAAATTGTCCATAGTGGGGCAAGGAAGGAGAGGATAAAGGCATAACCGTTCGGCCAGCCATTAACTAATCGGGAATTTAGGTGGAGTGGAAGGACTCATAAAGACAACGAACCATTGGAAAAGTTCCCCAAGGCGAAGCCAGCATTATTCATGTATTCCTTTGGGGTGGCAGCTGGAAGACCAATGATGACTGCAAAGCAGAGACTGATAACGTGGGTAAGTATCGAAGTATTTCGACGTCAGATAGGTTGGATCGAGACACACCAGAAATTTAAGATGATGTAAAGATTTTGTAGTCTCGCGAGGATATTTGTCCCGAGAGAGCAAATGATACTATGAGAGAAGAGTATTGCTATATATATTCCACTATGTAAGTGTTAACAAGGCGACAGACAGAAGAGACGCGCCATTGACAGGAACGTAAACTTACAAGGTCTGGCCCTGTGTGGCAACAAAGTTCTGGTTGCTAATATTAATTGCTGCGGCAATCTGGACAGCGCAACCCCAATCAATGGAGGCTGCGAGCATCATACAAGGTGGAGTACAGTGTCACAAGATCTACTGAGGTCACACAGAATAAAGTGGTCAACTCACCGACCGCTGAAATAGAACCTATAGTATTTGCATCTGATAAAGCGATAAACAGGCTGTAACGGCAGCCATACGAGGTTTGGACCCACAACCGACGATCCAGGAGAGCAAGTTTCGGCATCGAGGAGATGACAGTGAGTGAGTCCAGAAGTAGAGCTATAACACGCATCGTCATCTCGTTGAATCGGGGTTATTGAGATAGAGTGACTCACTCCACCAGAAGTAGGTGCTGCGGAACCCAGTTCTCCCATAGACATTCCAACACAAAAGATAAACAAACTCGCGACTGCCCACTAAAGGGAATCGGGGATAGTCAGTATTTACAACGAATGAAGATAGAGCAAAGAATAGCACAAGCTGTGCTTATCGCAGCGCTGGAGATTGGGTTGTGGAAAGAATAACCTGGAACTCGAGCAAGGCAGATAGAGAAATAGTACGTACACCCCAAACCATCGCAGAAGGGCCGCCATTCGGAAGGGAGTAAACGAGGACAGAGCTGGGTGTTGCCGTCGGACGAGTGAGAGTCTTGTCAAGCAGATGAAAACTCGAGATACACTACATATACTCACGCAATCGATGGCAGCAAGCCGATTACGCTGAACGCAACCCCGAAGACCTGTGGATGCAAGTCAGAAAGTGCTTACTTGCAGTAGGGAGAACGGGTTAGTCACCTCTAGCGGTGTGAAAGCCCTCTTGAATTCCTGTTTATATCCGAGCTCTGCGAGGAGCTGTTCGTCCGCTCTTTCAATTGCCTCCTTCGTCATGAGTGTGGGCGCAGGCGTCAGAGGAAGAATGCCTCATCGGCAGTTTATTGCTTTTATCATAGAACCCGATGCACAGTGAGAATCGCAAGATATCGGGTAACCTAGTGCGATAAGGTCCAGCACAGGTAAGTAAGTCCGTATATATCATCCGCCGACCCGCAGCGCACAGGAATGCGATTCATTTGCGACTAGATCGGCCCGATGTTTGACTGGTGGCAGTAGATGATGGGGGGATCAAACGTCTTGGATAAGCCAACTTGGGTGGGGATCAAACCAGAGCTTGGACATATTCTCGGTGGGGATAAGCCTCAACTATCAATGGGGGTTGCACGTACCCACACATATGATCTAAATCAGGAACATCCGAGTTTGTCGCACGGTGTCGAATCGGCGGTCGGTGACGGATTCCCTTCATGATCGGCTTCGGTTGAAGCATTCGCCGACGGTCTCGCCTCACACTCCGCTTGTTTACCTAGCGCAACCTCTTTCCGTTTCTCACTCTCCATCATCCGGCATCCGTTGTCATTACTGGCACCCGCCGGTGTAGACCAATGAATAACCTGTTGAGTCCATCCCCGATTGCACCTCATCCCATACCAGAGTCACTGCATGGCCGGTGAGACAAGTGAGCGCGCCAGTATTCCAATGGGCTTACAGTATCTTCTGATTTCAAACCCAACAACGAATTCGACGGGTGAACGATTGCACGATGAAATTTGTGTAAAAGTGTACTATATTCGAAATAGACTGAGTCGCAAATCTTCGCCACGGTAACCCTATTTTGTATTCCTACAAAACGCGAACAATAACCTAGTTAACAAGAGACGTAGTGCGCAAGAGACAAAGCTACACCAACCCGGGATACTCAAAGTCCGGGCAGTTCGAATACTGATCTTCAAGCTCAGGGTACTTCGCCAACCACATGTCCAGCATTTTGATGAACCGGGCATGAGAAAGCTCTGTCCATCCTGCCGAGGTCGGGGCTCTCTTGGTGCTTTCCTGGAATGCTATGAGGGTAGACTGCAACAACGAGCGGATAGGCCGATACAAGGCTTCGGGCCAATCGTTACGTAGGCATTCCTTGACTTCGGCATTGTCCACCAGATCCTTTGCACCCTCAGGATTCACGATATGAAAAGACTTCAACTTAGCTATAGCTAGTGGATCGCCATCTGCCCAGTCAGCCAACATTTGGGGCCAGCTCCTCATATGAGATAAGGGTCCACATCCATGGGCCGCATAAATCCCTTTTCGTAGGCATCCTCGAGTTCCTTCTTTGGAAGAGGTCCTGCGTAGGAGAAAAAGAACAGTACAAGCACGTAAAGGAACGATTCCACGTCATCAAAATGCATGTGCCTCTTGCCCCGGAGAACACTGAAGGAAATGTAAGGGAAAGTGCCCTAATATGACGTGAGTTGGTGACATGGCAAATTTTACCAATATACATGCCGTTCGCAGCGCTTTGACAGGTTTCTTCTCCCCTGATCTAGCGGCCTCAGTCGAGCTCTCTTCATCTTCAACCAATTTGTCATCGAATTCAATACATAGACTTGAAGCTGATGTGGGTTTTTCTGCATCCTGGAGTATGGCCATGTCGAGGTCAATCAAATATCCCCTCTCTTCCCATGGATAAAATCCGAGGACGATGTTGTTCTCGCTAATATCGCGATGGAGAATCTCGATGCTCGTAAGAAATTGGTGCCTTTCCATAACGTTGTTTTGATCCTTAAACTCAATGGTAAAATGCAAAAGACACATACCTAATAATGCCCCGCGTAAACCTCGAATGAAATCATGTACACCCCAGAAATATTTGACTGGTCTCTTCAGCTCGGAAACAGAGACAGTGAGCACCCGATTTTCGACCTGGACGAGATCGATCTGTTCGTCCAGAAGACCTCTGATGGCGCCAAGGGTCGTACACATCTGCCCTTTCCTCTCTGCCTTGAACGTTCTGAAATTATGTCAGTACACTATACCTTGTATAACACGAGATAACGTACTCGAGCGGCATAATCGCATTGGGATAACACTTTCCCTCCAGTTTTTCCATCACTGCGGCTTGGTCATCCACCCGCTCTAGATCTTGCCACGACATCTTCAAAGCCAGCCTCTGCTTCTCATCATTGAGACTGACTACACAAAATACTGTCGTTCCTCGTCCGCGAATCGAGCTCGACGTGAACAATATCCCAAGGCAGGAGTGACGGTATACAGTGAGTGGGAAAAAGACAACCCGCTCCTCTAGCGTGGTGACTGGCTCGTCTGTCTTGCGTTTCTTTTGTCGTCTTTCTTGATGACCATCATTACCGATCCCAGAGTAAGCTCTTCTCGACGACGTGGAAGAGTTGGAAACGGGAGGATGTGGGAGGGCAGACAAGGCGATATTACGAGTGCGAGAAAAGACAGAAATTGTCTTGGAGTCAAGCGAGGCAGTGCAACTATGGGAAGAGGTGGCATGTGGCTTGGAGCCAACCGAGGCACCGCGACTGCGGGAAGAAGTGATAAGAACCTTGGATGCAGCGGTGGCACTGCGAGTGCGGGAAGAGATAGGACGCGCGTCTGATGTAGTCTTAGAAGTGGGGGCCTCGGGGGACGAGACTACGACTGACTCCGCATTAACTGTCCTCGTCGCGTGGGGGGCAGTTGGTGCGTTGGATGCTACAGAGTGGTAGGTAGCGCCATCGACTTCGCAGGTTCGTGTTTCGCTCTTGAGAACAATGTCTGGATTATGGCCTAAGTCGACATCTTCTGCCAATGCGAGACCAAGCAGGATCCGAATAAACTCGATGCAGCCACGGCCATCTGCGAGTATCAGCTCGAGACATTCCGTACCGCTTCCCTCTCCACGTATAAAGACCGCATTGTCTTTTGTGATCGTCATCGCGAGCACGTAGTGCACTCAAGGTTGTGCGCGTTTCAAGCCTCGCGCGTACCTCTCAACCTGTGCGACACCGGCAGCTAGGTCCTCGTTCTTCGCCTCGCCTACGAGGCGGGTGGCAGTAAAATTGAGGTATCTCAGATCTACTGTCTTAAAGTCATCGGAGAACGCCTCCACAGGCAACAAAACAAAGTCAGGTCTCATGTCTTCTCTGTCCGCTTCGTAGGAAAGGGGCATGGCATGATTCTTGTCGCTGCTCATTGCGAAGCGATTTTTCAGTTTCGGAACTAGGTTGGCGAGTTTGGGCTGCACGAAATCGAAGGCGTAATCGGTGATCTCGTTGAGGAAGTTGACAAGTTCATCTTCGTCGATGGGCTCCTCAGGAAATGTCTTCCACTTGAATGAATATGTCTTATCTTTCTCTTTTCCCCTGCGCCTTTTCCCCTTGGTATGTGGTCGATGATTCTAGCGCATCACCATCATTCTCTGTACCCGGCCAGATGCAATCGTGGATATCAGCGTCCTCGAAAGCCTGCACCATAGCACGCTGAATATCCTGGGAATCTGGGTCGAGCGCGACTGCCTTGCCATTGTGATTGTAAGAACCTTCAAAAACTTGGACGATCCCATCATAGACAAAATGGCGTCAGAATTTCCGTTGCCAGCTCCGTTGACACGATGTGACCGAATACATGGTCGGCGAGATCATCCATAAGGTACCGTGTCATTGCTAGCTCGTGGTTGAGCGCTGTGCCCACAGTCTGGCGTGTATGCGATTGGCCTGGCTGCCGATTGGAAGCAGACTGTTTCATAGGAGAGGGTTGAGCGTCGGTACGGACTGGAACGACGCTGTTTCCTTGATCGCGAAGTAACAGGAAAGTTAGTAGGGGGATTGCAACAAGGAAACAAACGTACGATTACGCGTACGATTTTCGCGTACTGTTCTGCGTCTGTTACATCATTATGGGTATCGATAGGCATAGTCAATGTTTTAGTGGACATCGCGCAAAGTGGAAAGACACGATATGAGAGTGATCAGTATTTCTCAGTGGCGTTGGAGAAGTTGTGCTTACTGTTGGAAAGACCAGCTAGGTCTTATACCATACGAGCACTGTGGACGTGTAGCCGCTGGTCTGCGGAGATCGTCGTTAACAGACGGACAATGGACCATGGACGCGGAGTGTGGAGTGTCCTACTAAAGTTTCGGTGTCCGTCCACAGCCGTTACCCGATTAGGCAATTACGAAAACGTGAAACATCTCCATTGAACGCCGTGATGTAGCAACGTGAAGCAAGTCAATCAGCTTGTACATACCGGGCCACTGTTGTGGTGGAGTGGAAGTATCTGCATGGCAGAGAATATTTGCACAACACAAGTCACACTTCAAGATGAGGCCAGAAGTTCCGCGTCATTGGACCGTCTGGACGGATCTCGTCGACCTCGCCAGCTGATAGAAATGGTATGCACTAATGTGTGGTACTGGTCATCCTTCGTCGATGGTTTCTAGAGTGTGGGGCGAGTAGTCGATATGAGACCCTCCATAGCGCACTCAATATGCCCACTGGCGGAAGTAGCCAGCTCACGATCCATGTCCACCCCACCGCCCTCTCTAGCTTTCCAACACACGACATCACCTCCCCCTCGAGATCGGTAAGGGAGCCTGAGTTGTCGATGACGATGTCAGCGTATGCAACCTTTGCAGCGATCGAGAGCTGTGAATTGAGCCGAGAGGATGCATCCGCGCGAGTAGATTTGTCCCGAGCCATGAGGCGTTGAAGCTGGAGTTCTGGGGAGCTGGCGATAATAGTTCCGGTGAGATAGCACGCGAGACGAGTGAGCGAAACCGAGACGCACCAGTACACCACGATGACCTTGCCCATCCATTTCCACAACCCCCCTTCAATCAACAGCGGAACGTCCACCACGAGCATCTTTTCGCCTCTTAGCCAAGCCTTGAGAACGCCCCAGAGGATTGCTCGCGTGACTGCGGGGTGCACGATCCCGTTCAGAGTCTTCCGTTGCTTCTCATCATTGAAGATAATGCTCCCCAGCTTCTTGCGGTCAATGGGGCGGGTACGCCAAACTCGCTCGTCTGAATTTATGCCTGGGCCCGACGGGGTCGAATTGAGAGAGGAGGGCACGAGTATGCCCTTGCCAAAAGCCCTGACGACTTGTTCGTGCGCACGAGTACCCGGCTCGACGACTCGCCTCGCGATGATGTCTGCGTCGATGATTGGGATGCCATTAGAAGCGAGGAGTGCAGAAACGCTCGATTTTCCGGTTGCTATACCGCCCGTGAGACCTACGACTATGGGTTCGAGGAGATGAGAGGCTGCCGGGATGTAGTAGATGAAAGATAAGTACCAAGCATGGATTGGGCGCGTTCAACTTGTGCACTCCACGCCGCGTCAGAGACAAGGAAACACAGAGGTTCTCATAGGTAGTACGATCTATAGACCTTGACCCAATGTACTATATTCCAAGCTCGTACCATTACCTCTTAGCTCGTAAGTATGATCAACTTTGTGCTGGGAGTCGATGTTACAACTTTCTTGAAATACGTATTGAATATCGAGAACCTTTGTTCATCATTTGCGAACCTCTGTCCCACTGACATCGGTCAATGTGCTGTGGTTTCAGGGGGCCTAAGGAGGAAAGGACTCTCGTACTTGAATAGAGTCCCCCTGATACAACCCCGGCGGTTTTCAGAACCTGGATCGGGGTAAAATGAGGTTCGAAGAAGGCGGGACCCGCCGATATGGAGTGGGCGTAGGTCGGACTGGGTCCCTCATTGAGCAGCATTCCGTGATACGGAAGAGCTCAGAGAAACGGAATCCTTTAATTCCCAACTATGCTGTGGATCCCGTGAAGTTAGAAAATTATACGCACCTGGAGCTATCAAGTGCACACCACGCTTTTCAACTCAGTCAATCTGCCTTTTACGTTGCTGCATTCATAGGAAGGAAATAGAGCAAATTCAAGGCAGAGGAGCACAAAGCGACGGCGGATATCATCAGCATCGGATACAACATCACCGCACTCCCACACCTGTCTCTTCCACAACCACTCCCTTCTTGCCGTCCACCGAGGAAGAATCACTGCTCACATGTACCGCAGCGTCATCGTTGCCCACATTCGGCACAGGCCCGGTAAACCAGTGCACGCCACCATATACAGGCAAGTAATACCAGACGAGCGAGAGTATGAGGACGCCTCCTAGAACGACGACGGTATAGTTCATGTTCGGTGTGTCCGTTTGTGGCGTCGTAGGGAAAAAGAAAACGATGTCCATGAATGCCATGAACATGACAGATATGATGGCGACAGGGAGGCTCTGTATGATGCGGGATTAGCACCGTCCTTTACGGAGGGCGTTTTAGAAGGGACTAACGAATATTCCGAGATTGAACGGACCAGGCTTAAAATCATTCTCGAAGATGAACCTCACTGCGATCGGGATGGCATACGCAACGTAAAGCCCGGTCACAGATAGTGCGAAGACGGCATTGATAGCTTGGGCACCCGCGAGGGAGAGGAGACCAAGCAGGATGGAAGTCATGACCACAAACCAGACTGTGTTCACAGGCGTGCCTGTGAAGCTGTTCATGCGATAAAGAATGTTGGACAAGGGAAGGGCACCATCACGGGAGAAGGCGAAGGACTGGCGCGAGGCAGCAAGCACCTGAATGAAATCCTTGGTTCGTAGAATGTGCATGCAGATCAATGAAATTTTACCATGCTGGATCCCATCATATATCTAACCGCGGGACATGTAAATGAGGATGTAGTCAAACGAGACGATTACTTACTGGCCGAGGACAATGAATGACCATATGATGAGAGTACCTGTGGATCCAAAGCTGTTCAAGAAGATCCGTGCCATGGGTTGAGGGCTGCTTATAAGACTGGCCAGATCAGTCCCCATGCAGAACGCAAGGGTCATATTGATGGCTAAGTCCCATTAATGTTCGGCGTCAAGACGTGAGTAACAAGAGTCGGGCACAAATACCCACCCCAACCAAGCAGACCGGAGATACCCACAGCACCGACCTAAACGAATTAGCTCGAGTCATACAAAACCGGCATTGCACTCACAATTGCCCAAGGTACGGCAGTTGCTGCATTCGTAGCCTCTTCACTGATATGCACACTCGAGTCAAATGAACCTAAATAATTCGGTTGCCATAGTTAGCACGTTTCCGTCTGTTGAAGGACCGATAGGGGGAGATAGTCATACCGATGGTCCAAAGAGGAGCAAGAAAGGAAAGGATAAAGGCATAACCGTTTGGCCAGCCATAGACTAAACGAAATTAGATGGAGAACAGGAACAGATATAGAGGACAAACAGTTGGTGAAGTTTCCTAGAGCAAAACTGGCGCTATTCATATACTCCTTTGGGGTAGCAATTGGAAGACCGATGAGGATGACAAAGCAGAGACTAATAGGTAGTTCAACATTCAGGTGTTCAGGAAGTTGAGAACGCGCAGAGGTAATACGTGCACGTGCGGGGAACTGCCACCTGAGACTGAACAGAGGAACTCACCAGAAATTGAGGATGATATAGAAATTTTGTAGTCGTGCAAGAATGGAAGTCCCAAGAGAGCAAACGATGCCATGTGAAAAGACTACTGCCACATAGATTCCGCTGTATCGTTAATGTTACAACACAGAAACAGAAAGAGGACCAGGGCAACGTACAAGTTCTGCGTTTGTGTGGCAACAAAGTTCTGGTTCTCGATGTTAATCGCGGCAGCAATCTGGACGGCACAGCCCCAGTCAATGGAGGCTAAAGCATCATGGTACAGCAACGGCACAACATGACACAGTCATTAAGACATATGAAACCACCACACAGAAGATGAATACTCACCGACTGATGCAATGCATCCTATAGTATTAGCATCTGATAGAGCGGTGAACTAGCTATACCGAGAATTTACAGTCTGGACGTACAACCGACGATCCAGGAGAGGAGATTGCGCCAACGGGGGGAAGAGTAAGCATGAGTCCAGAAGTAGAGCTACATCATGTTCCGTCCATCTCGTTAAGGTTG
>JBBPTE010000133.1:14809-28138 GCA_038093935.1 Tylopilus cf. pallidocervicolor | reverse complement strand
AAAATGGAACTGCGTACTGTTGGCTGGGAAGTCCGACGAAGCGGCGGATCAGAACCTCGACATCATGGTCGCCTCGCCCGTGCCCAACTGGAAGGGGGAGGGTGTCCGAGTGTCTTCCTAGGACCGCAAGGCCACGCCGAACCAACGCGCAGTGACTGAGGTAGTATTCCACGCCACTTGCTCCTGGCGTCGGCTCCTAGGGTAACAAACTCTGCAAACCCGACGTGGGGGACCTGCACCAAGTAAGGCCCTAATCTTTGTGCATGTTTCTGCAAACGAGTTGAGCAGTTGGAAATGAATGAATGAGATGCTTCGCTGAAGGTCGCCGTTGGGCCTTAGCTTTAGTGGCCGCGAAACCTAATTCAGAAGGCCAATTGACTCCAACGAGTTGTCGACCACGATGCTGGGGTAGCGAGAACGATCGAAAAATTCCCAAGTGAAAGTCGTGACCAAGACTTGGCCCTTTCCGAATGGAGCAGTCGCACCGTTACTGCGGCTTTGGCTCCTTTTTGTTCAGAAATTGACCTCGACGAGACACCCTTGTCACCTTGCGTCCATGATATCAAAAGCTTTTTAGAACGACCCGAGATGAGCTTAACAGTTTTCTGGCAAATGAATTTCGAAGTCGCCACCATTGCGACCACGCCGGAACACCCCCCCAAGAGGAGGTGAACGACTTCGACATGTAGTATGGAGTGGCCAGACCACGAGCTGCATTCGGCGACTTCGTGATTCGACCGGGGTATGGCTACCACGTTGTGTCCTTCATGGTTCTGACTTTGAGCAGGTGGCCAATTTGAACATCGCAAACGTACCAACGTCCGAACCAATGATCGGCCATCCAGCAATTCAAAACATTTGTCCAGCGTTTACGAATACCCGGTGATGGTTTGATAACCGAAAAAGCGTCGAGGGACGCCAATATATGACACAACCCGAGATCTACCATCGGTTATGTGGCAAATGGATACGTAGTGTGACATGATCGTAAGAAACTTTATGTTTTCTGCCAGCTTGGCAGTGCAGACGCGTTATCTGACATGCTCCGTATACAGGACAGCGTTGTTCTACCAACGCTTTATGATCGTCAGATCGGTCCGATTCAAACGTCCTGGAAACAGCAAACTTGGCGTCCGCAAATTTGATTCAGCAATCTACCCAGCAGGAATGAGTTGGTCACCGGTCGGCGTCCTACCATGCAACAGGGGTTGACTTCGAGCCTGGCCAGCATGTCACATTAGTATAATCCATGCTTTCAAGGTCCCTCGAGGAGGTGCTACCATGTGAATGCCTTCTAAACTAGGGTTCCTACTCCACTCTGCACGGCATGTCTGACGTCTGCGATAGCCCGGTATACGTTTGAATCGCTCGGCTTGGTTGAACATCCGGAGCACTGGATGGTCTGGCTGGCATTTTCCATGGATATCATGTTTACCATGGTATGTTTTGATTTTACGTGAGATTAAACGCGATCTGATTGCGAGCGCCCCGCTGCCCCAGAATACAAGAGAAATCAACACACAGCGTTCATTCACAACACCAATATGGTATCAACAGGGTCCTCGAGAGTGCTATCCACCTCCAATATCATGGCCAGACTGCTCTCCCGTGCCAATGGACGCCACGTTTCATGGACCTCCATGCATGCATTCCTTCGCATGGCAAGTTTGGAGAGCCCTCCACGGCGGTTTCTGATCGCATAAATATGAAGGGAGCCTCCGCGAATGAGCAATATCATCCATACCTACATCATCCTACCGACATACAGTAATCTCCTTACTGGCCATATTTGCCATGACCCAGAACCGAGGATTCAACAATGACTTTACGGACGAGGTGAGGACATCGTCGACTTGGATTGACGAGTGACGATATTGACTGTGTAAACCTCAGGACGCAGCGAGGCTCTGTCAATATGCAGCGCTCGCAAATCACCCCCAGCACCGTTACTATACCTGTGGCTGGGTGACAGGACAGGGCATCTGCAGCGCGTTTATCCAGGGTCATGACTTTCCTGACCATCTGCGATCCTGTCACGGCGTCGCGGGTCCAGACAAGGTACAACTCATGTGCTGCTGGGTTGGTTGCTCTGTGGAGATGAAGAAGGAGAGCTTAATGAGACATGTCAACGAGAGACATCTCGAAGTGAAGTTCGCATGCCCGAACTGTCCAGAACTGTTCACCCGCGATTATACCATGCGAAACCACATATCGAAGAAGCACTCGGGGAGTTGAACGATACCGTTTGCCTGTGAGTTGTCTATGTGACATCACCTTCCGAAATACTATTCACACGTTCTTCCAGCAACATATACGCGGAGACCCACCTGTCTAGCTCTTCAAGATGTTAGTATGTGTCGTTGTATGATCATACCTCGACTTTCGGATACCTTTATCCTCATTGAATTGGTCTATACGCCCACCTAATTGACACCATGTATCTTACCGTAGCAACGTCAGGCTTCTAATTAGCATTCGTATTCACTCCTATCACCCTGGTTTCCAGGATAAAGAGACCGAGCCCGCCAACTGGATATGACAAAACTTCCGACCATGGAGTGTTCCTTGGCAAGCTGTGTCACGTCCGTCGCGTGCCACTACTAACGTGATCATTTGGAGCTTCGAACGCGCCAGGTTATCAAACGCCGGCATTCGTCCCGGCTTCCTGTGAACTCGGAAAATTCCACTACTTGCAAGCGCCAATTCCTCCTGCTCGAGAGTCAAGTTGGGTGACATGCAATCAAGCTTGTTTCCTATCGTTATTTCTTCGGTCTGAAATAATGTTTCGAACTTTGGCGGACATAAACATCAAGGGAAGGGTAACTCCGCAGGCTCCAAGCAAGCCTGTGCTCACCAAGCACTCCATGCTTCGCGTCCAATTTAGAAGGAGGGCTTTGGCAGGCTCACTTCGCCTTCGGGAAATCTCGTAGTGTGGACATAATCACTGAATATAAAGCACCCGTTCAATGTTCCGATCATTCTCCAGTGGCTTCCCTCATGGATTCTACTCTCGGAAGTGTCCATGACACCGATCTCAGCTTTATGGATCAGAACAACCCACTTTACATGTCATTACTGGCTAGCACCTGTACAAACGCTCCATGGCCAACTAGCGCACTCGATCCTCCACCGGGGCAATTCATTCCAGGTGGGTAATCTGCGGCTCGCTCTTGACGAGACTCTCACATCACAGCAGCAGTAGCGGGGGAGCTGAATCCATACCAGGCAGAACCGTTCGGAATCTACGACACTGGAGATGATTACAATTTCAACACGTTTTACCAGACATTTTACCCAGATTGGACTTCAGAGAGTGAGAACTGGTTTATGCGGGATGCTGAATCTATTGACTCGCTGAGCAAACAGGAACGAGGGAGGTTGTAAACCCGGATGAGTTCATTGAACAGGGACTTCCACATTGGCCTAACTTCCACCTGAGTTCGATCGAAGACGTACCTCCCTTTGATTCTCCGGATCTATCACTGCTTCAGAGCAATGCCTTGAGTTCGCGGGTAGTACCGAACACTCTAGCGGTAGAGGGCTCGGATCCCCATGATTCCCTCATGCGGGAGTTGGCTGTTCCGGAGCACACGCCTTGGGATCTCTTGAACTCTCTTGAACTCGGATTTGACGTGCAAGGTTTCCTGCAGAGCCTTTACGAACAGGTGGGTCACTCCTCTTGCACGCTCGGACGAATGATTCAGTCGTTGCAGCCTACTAGTGACTCAGTTCGCGTGTATGAGTGGTGCGACGATGGATCACCACTGATGAGGCAGCAACTTGAAGCATTCTATCTCCCGGAACTTGAGCAAGTTTCACAACTTTTTCGAGAGAGCGCCCCAGTCATGGTGTCGAACGGCTCGTGTCATCCTGCATGCCACGACAACATGCAATGCCTGTTTCCTATGTCTGGTAGCTCGTCGCCTACGCGGCCAGCGTATTGATGACGTTGGCACGCTCTAATTCAGAGAGCACGTCCCACAGCGGTGGGCATTAGAGAATGAAGTAGTTTGGTATTTTTGTATCTGTCTGGGTCAATCTTATACCCGAATGAGGGGGATCAAACATCTACTAGTACCGGCGCGAGGGAACAACCCCTGTACTGCATCTATCGCCACGTTTCACTCTACCCTCCAGTGCGGTCTTTCCTCTTTCATTCCGCCATTTAGGATTTTGCGTACGCCACACCACTTTTGCGCAATGGAAATCAGTCAAATACATTATAGTTGTCACGTTTCCGACATCCGTATGGTCCACCGAAAGAATAGTAAAGAAGTTACAAAGGACAAAGGTTACTGTAGTGCACCGAACTTTGGGGATTAAGTACCGTGAATGTAGTACAGAATAAGCAACGGGACTGTGGGTAACAACGAAATGTGATGAGAGTCGCATTACAAAGAATGCTATCCTAGCTGTTAAACTAAGCTTCAGGACAATTTAGTAGACCTACTTCAGTGTCTTGACTTTGTGATGCTGATGCGTCCGAAAAAGTGAGATTTGTAATGTTATTTAGGAGTGTGGTTATTGATTTTGGCATCACTTGCGCCAAACCCCAGGACGCGGCGTCGTCCTACGAACATACAGTAATCTCACTGACCATATTTGCCATGGCTCACCGAGGATTCAACGATGACCTTACGGAGGAGGTAAGTCCTCCAAGACAGACGAGGGATGGCACCGACTACATAAACCCCAGGACGCAGCGAGGCTCTGTCAATATGCAGCGCTCGCAAATCACCCCCAGCACCACTACTATACTTGCGGTTGGGTGACAGGACAGGGCATCTGCGACGCGGTTATCCAGAGTCATGACTTTCCTGACCACCTGCGATCCTGTCACGGCGTCGCGGGTCCAGACAAGGCACAACTCATGTGTTGCTAGGTCGGTTGCTCTGTGGAGATGAAGAAGGAGAGCCTAATGAGGCATGTCAACGAGAGACACCTCGAGCTCCCGTATGTATGCCCGAATTGTCCGGAATTGTTCACGCGCCAGTATACCCTGCAAAACCATATCGCGAAAAAGCACTCAAACGGTTGAGTGTCTCCCTGGTCTGTGAGTGGCCCCTTGGCATCCAAGGCCTCTTAACCGCCATTCACATATCTCTCCGAGGATGAAGACCTAGGCTGTACTCATAGTTCTTTACGTGTTGGCATGTATAGTGGTTGTACCACGACTCCTGGATACAGTTACTACCACGGTGAAGCGATAACGATAGTGTACGAGCTACTTCTCTCTTATCTGAGCAAGACCCATCTAAGCGACTGACCTCAGCTTCCGTGATCATCTGAGCTGCGAATGGAATTACGACGGCCGATAGATTTCCACTCGGAATCGTCCGCTGGCATTGTTGGCAAGCTGTGTCGGATGTTTTCGTGAGTATTTGAGGCCGCCGCGTGCCATTTGAATGTAACCATGACGTGATCGTTGGCACCGCTGGCATGTCCCTTGGTTCACTGGAACCAGCCAACATGGCGCCTGTGTATGTCATGGCTTGCTGTGATGATTCCGGTATTTTGATGGTCACCGAGGATCGTCGGACCACTTACAGACGCATACTCGATCCTTGGCTTAAGATCAAGTCTAGTGGGGTGTGTGTCGTCTTTCTGATCGTTCGTTGGGACTACTGATTCTCTAGGCTGCAACGTTCAGAGATCAAAGCCGACGCAGGCATCGACGGAGAGGAAACTTTACGGGTTTGAGCCGTCTCATGCCTACCGAGCGCTCCGTGGATCGCATTAATTTAGACTGAGGGCCTTGGCAGGCTTTCTTCGCCTACTTGTGGGATATCGTCAGTTGGTCAGAACTTGAGGTATAAAGATGATTGATCTTGACTGTCTTATTTCAACTCGTCCTCCTCCCATGCATCTTGTTCCCGGCAACGTCTACAACGCTGACTTCAACTTCATGGATCCGAACGACCCAACTTACATGGCATTGCCAGCCACTACCAGTATAAATACGGCATTCCCAACTTGTGCAGTCGAATCTCTGCCTGGACATCTTGTCCCAGGTCTGCCGTTTGCAGCTTACCCTGGGTGAGAACTTAATACCATCACGCCAGAAATGGAGGAACTGAATCAATTCAGACCCTACCAGGGAGAACCGTTCGGATTTCGTGATACTGGAGATGATTGCGATTTCAACACTTTTTACCAAACATTTCACCCAGATTGGACTGCGGAGAGTGAGCATGGTTTCAAGGGTTAAGCCACATTCATCGTCTGACCGAGCACACAGGAGGACAAGATGTCATCAACACGAATCAGGCTGTCGGATACGAATTTCCGCTCGGGATGCCCGACCTGAACATGGATTCGATCGGACACTGCCTGATGCCTCCTTCGGACTTCCAAGACCCATGTCTACTTTCAAGCAATGACCCATGGATGGGATTGACGACACTGACTGCGGAGAATGTAGATTCTTGTGATTCCCTGATGGAAGGATTGTCCATTCCGGAGTGCACGCCTTGGGATGCCCTGCCAATGGACAGTAGCCTACTCGAGTGTTCGTTTGAAGGACAACCCTTTGCGCAAGGCCTCTACGAAGAAGTAGGTTATTCCTCTTATTTAGTTGGGTAAAAACTTATCTGTCACAGCCTTCTAGTGATACCATTCGAGTATGTCAGTGGTGTGACAACGGGTCCCCATGCAATACCCCCTATGTACCAGGCGAAAACCTCAAGCACTCCGTCTCGCAGCACTTTAGCAAGGTTCACCACCTCGTCCCGTCGAGCGGAAAGTCGACGCAAAAATGTCTTTGGCTCGGATGTACAAAAGAGCTCAAGCAGGAAAGTGTCGTGAGGCATATACTTACCGTACACTTGCACGTCACGACAAAGTGCAAAGGTTGTGGAACCTTGTTCGCTCGTCAGGATTCCCTTCAAAGACATATGAGGAACTCGTGCGCGGCATGTAAAGGAAAACTATAACTTTATGCGTCATGTGGACCCGTGGACAATACATTGCTTTCGGACAACTTGATTTGTTACGGACAATAGCTGGGGTTATAAATTACTGGGAATGGACACCACGCCACCAAGATTTGAACGTGACCACTTTCTGGATCTGTTTCGCTTCCATTACCCCAGTGGGATCTTATATTAATCGGATCACGAACGGGAACGGAGAAAAGGCATCATATCGACGGCGAATCCAAAAGTGGGGCCCCTCCCAAAGCGAAACAGCATGATCGAAACGTGTTTGTCTACGGCAATGCTTCTGTTTCATCGATGGTCGACAATGTCCTCCACAGTTTGTTTTCAACCTCTTCGATCGTCTGCTGCGGCGTATTGAGGCTGGTCATGAAATATGCCACGTTTCCCAGCGTTCTATAATGCAACCCAAATGGTGCGCCACCAGGGGCTGAACTGAGAGCACTGTCGTCGCTAACAGGATGCTCTATGGATCGAAGCAGGCCTTGGGCGATATGGGATGCGTAACCTGTAACCCGATTTCGGCAAGCTGTTGCACGGAGAGGATAGGACCTTACCAGCGCCGTCGTCCTTGAACTTGATCACAAGCACTGTTCCCAACGCCATCGCCTCGTCCACAATGTCCAGCTTCGAGATGGAGTGCACAAAACCAGGGTCCCAGAAGCTCCAGACTGCGACGGATCCAGCTCGGGCGTCACGCTCCCATTTACCTCGCGCTAAACGCCACGCGTCTTGTCGAGAGAGCGCCTCGATCATGTCGAGCGTCGTGTTCGCAATTTGACAGCCAACAGCGTGCGCTGTGTAGCTGTGGCCATGCAAAAGCGCGTCCACTTTGGATTGACTATGAAAGGCCCGAAAGACGCGCTCGGAGGCGAGAGTCACGGAAAGGGGAACGACACCGCCAGTGAGGACTTTTGCATAGACGGCGATGTCCGGATGAACGCCGAGGAGAGGCCCGCATGACTTCATACCAAGGCGGTACAGGCCAACAAATACCTCGTCGAAGATGACGGGGAGAGGATTCTCAAAGAGTGTTTTATCACGGACCGCATCGACCAGGACGCGCTGGAAGAGCGGATCGACAAAGACCATCCCCCCAGCACCCATCACTATTGGCTCCAGGACGAGTGTGGCTAGTTTTCTTTCTCCCTTTCGGCGGAGTGCCTGCAGGGTATTCTTAACGTGCGTTCGGTAGATGTTTGCGGGTGGCGATTTTAGCCTGTTCTCGACATCGTATAAAGAGTGCAGGTCGCTAAATTGGATCTGAGCCGTCGACGGAGAAATGGCTGGTGGGACGGCCACAACAAAGTTGCCATTTTTCATTGCGACGGTCGGTGGCTCAAACCAAAGACCCTTGGCCTCGTGCCATTCACATGTATAAACTCCTTGTTCTGTTGCGTCCATCGCACCTATCGTATCGCCGTGATAACTACCCTTTATGCCCACAATCCAAAGATCTTTCTTTTCGTGGGGTGTAAGCCCACTATTGGTGATCGCGTATGATCGCAGAGCCATCTTCAGAGCAGCTTCCATGCCAGTGGACCCATTATCAGTAAAGAAAGCACGGGAAGCCCAATCTTTACCAGGACCTTCGTGTACCAGACGCTCTGCCAGTTTGAGCGCAGGGAAATGAGTTGCCTGAGGAAACATGACGTGCCCGTACCGCCCAGCGGCGTTGGCTGCCGCCAAGGCGAGCGAGGAATCTGCATGTCCGACAGCCTGAGTCCACCAGGATGCGGAACCGTCTAGTTTGGGAACAAGAAGGGAGCGGGGTGATGGTTCTGAATGCGAGTCATAAACACTGAAGAAATCTGCCCATGCACTGTCGATCACAGTGACGTCTTTTTCTGACTTGACTAGACCGTGTTGTACGAATGGCCACCAGATGGTATCCAGCGTTCGGCGGGGTATGGTATCTAGTTCCTCAATCCGATGAGCGTGGCGTTTGTCTAAGTGTTGCAAAGCGCGGAAAATCTCGCTGTCGAGACTCTTGGGAGCCAGTCTGGTATAGTAGGATTCTGTAGTGGCGACATCTTCATCGACATTTCCTCGGAGAGGCGGTGGGGGATCCAGCGAAGTGACATGCACCCCACGTTCGGCAAAGTAAGGTGCGAGATACTCGTAGTTGCGATAGTAATCATCACGGAAGACGAGAATCGCATCCACGATGTACCCGCGCAAGACAAGCGACTCGTAGGACGATATCGTCGACGAAATTCCGCCAAGTTTCGAGTCCCCGATCAGGACCGTAGGGAGAAACAGTGGTCGATAGCTTTCAAGCTGTGTTGTACCCGATAGAGTCGGACTGTGCACACCTTTGATACACATCAGGAACAGTGCCATAGAGGATTCAATACTACCGCTCACTCGGAAGTGACTCTCACCTCCAGCAGTTTCTACATACATGTGGCCCAGCTTCCCCGTCTGGGCACATGCACGGATGTGTTCGGCCACGGCGTTGACAAAAGTCTCGTCAGAGGGTGGGGAAGACTACGTGGATCGTTTGATGAGAGGTAAAAATTTGCTAGGGCCATCTTACCTCGACGCCCGATCTTTGAGACGCCATTCGGACTGCGAGATGGGGACTGACGGGATCATCGTATCGGAATAGACAGTGAGTGTTGAGTAAATGCCGGTTGGGTCCAGCATGTCGTTCGACGTGTCTAATCCATCGTCAATAATGGCTCCAGCTAGAACCAGTCGACGTACGCGTCGTCAGCGTCCTGCGGTTGCCCGGTGCTGACTGGCTTCAAATAGAACGCGTTGTGATTTTTAAGAGTAGACGCGCGAACGAGGGCGGTCGTGATGAGTGTCTTGCCGACGTCGGTGTTGGCACCGAATATCTGGTGGACGCGAAGGTGTCTGTAGAGATGGCTCATATCATATCGCTGATCGAGGGCCCAAAGTTTAAATAACTGGCAGAGATCGGACATGACCCCGAAACCCACTGGCTTAAATCCGTGCTACAGCCGTAAATAGTACATTTATCTACGGACGAAGCAGTCCATGAATACAGTAAAGACATGACCAGATGTCTTGGGATTGAAGGTATGGTAACAGATGCAGTAAAGGGGTCAATAATATACATCACGAATATATTCCCGTGCCCATGGTCCAAGTTCGTTGTCGGCCATGGGAATGGTGACGCCACATGCAGCAAAGTGCCGAGCGATGGTTTCCTTTGTAAGGGCGTCGGCAGGGCCGACGTAGGGGACATAGTCGACCAGGGGAGAGACGCTAAAGGCGCCTCTCCTTAAAATGTTCGCGTATCCGCTTGGCTCAGAAAAGAGTTCGGTCACGACTGCCATGAACTTTTGGCGGGTTTCGCGAGACTCTGGGTCATTTGGGAGCACGACCGGGCGAAGACGGGCGACGGTCCGACTTGCTCTCATGTCGGTAGTGAACGGCTTTCCGTCTGCATCGCGTCGGATGCCTTTGGGACAGGAGCTCGGATTGGCTGCATAATACGCGACCCAACACTCCACAGGGTCCTCTAAGCGCGGGTTGTTTAGCGGAACGGGAAGCCTGGGTACGGAGGCGGGGTGCTCCCAGTCAGGCGTGCGCCAGGTCGACAAGAGGTAGCGTTGGACCTCTGTCTTTTGCTCCCTTGGTGTTCTGTGAGCTTCCGAGCAGAGCGCCTTGATCTTGGTCAAGGCCTGATAATTCCCGGGCTGGTGAGCCGCTTTGATGAGGGACTGTATTTGCTTGATGCTCTTGGCGGGCTTGGGTGGTTTGTGGGCTTGTGGGAGGGGCGTCTGCCATGGCTGGGACGTGGGGTGATCATCAATGAGTGACTGTGGGAGAGGCTCGTCGTCGTTCGAGGGCTGTCCTGCGGACAAGACGGCTGCAAAAGAGCGGGCGGCGACGCAGTCTGGGAGCTGTGCTTGCGGGGACGCAGGCGTGGCCATCGGCTGTTGGGGAAAGAGCGACGACAAGAGCTCTGCCGCGCCAGACTGGTCCGGAGGGGTGCTGGTGGGGGATGCGGCATCAGGGAAGCGGGGCAGCTCTGGAGGAGAGACGGGGTCGGCGGGTGGAGAAGGCTTTGGGGGTGTCTCTGCTGGCGGTGGGACGTGTCTGAGCCTCTCCTGGAGCCTGTCGCAGTCTGTGCGGGTGGCATCGAGCTGGGCACGGAGAGCGATGAGCTCCTCGCGGGCCTGGTTGCGCTCGAGACGGTAGCGTTCTGCGCTGTCGCGGAGATCGCGCTCCTCCTCTTTTTGGCGGCGGATGCCCTCCGAGAGGCCCTTGTTGTACACGTCCTCGCGGGCGCGCTTGCGGTCCTGGAAAGCGATCTGGAAGGCGGGCTGGTGCGGGGAGTAGCTGGCGTCGGCGACGTGTTTCATGTACGCGGAGCAGACATCGCAGCCCGACGGGTGCACGATGCCGTAGTCGTCGAGGAACTCCCAGGGCGAGAGGAGCGTCGGTATGCCGCGGTTGTCTCTGACGGCGACGCGGAAGGGCTCGTCGCTGCTCGACAGAGGGTACATTATAATTATAATACCGTCGCTCTCGCGCTCATCGTGGCGCTGATATCCCCCAGCGACACGTGCTGGCCGCGCGGACTGCGCCTGGCATCGCCCTGTTTGCCAGTATTTGTGCCGTGGCTTGAACCTTAATTCTAGACAGGTCATCACGGCCCCGCCCTCCTCGACGTCTCCACCGACGACCGCGATGGCATCCCGACCGACCGTCGCTGTCCAGTCCACCTCCGGAGGTGCGTATGCCCGCCCATCGCCCGCCCCGTTCTCATCCCCGCAGAATCCTCCGCCTCGCTCCCCCTCCCCGCCGTCCTCACCGCCCCGATCAGGCTCGATGTCGTCGCACAGGTCCACAGTCAGTGCAGCGCGTGCCGTCTTGGACTCCAATTCATCGCTTTACAGAGAGCATCGCAAAGAACAGGCGTCAGGCCTACGCCGTCAGCGAGCGCGCTGGCCACCAGACCTCCGCAGAGTCTTGGGGTACCGGTCGTGCCGTCGCCCGTATCCCCCGTGTAGGCGGTGGCGGAACGCACCGCTCCGGTCAGGTGCGCCAATCCCCCCCTCTCCCCTCCCGCCCTCATCGTCCCATAGGCTGCCTTTGGCAACATGTGCCGTGGCGGTCGCATGTTCGCCCCCACCAAAACTTGGCGCAAGTGGCATGTCAAAGTGAACCAGAACCAGCGTCGCTTCGCGACCGTCTCCGCGCTCGCGGCGTCTGCTCTCCCCTCCCTCGTCCTCGCCCGCGGCCACCGCATCGAGCAGGTCTCCGAGGTTCCTCTCGTCGTCTCCTCCGAGGTAGAATCCTACAAGAAGACCAAGGAAGCGGTCGCCCTCTTGAAGACCATCAATGCCTATCCCGACATCGTCAAGGTCTCAAACTCTCGCAAGCTCCGCGCCGGAAAGGGTAAAATGCGCAACCGTCGCTACCGTCAGCGTCGTGGCCCTCTCATCGTGTACAGCGAAGACAACGGCATCGTAAAGGCTTTCCGCAACATCCCCGGTGTCGAACTCGCCAACGTCAAGAGACTCAACCTCCTCCAACTTGCCCCCGGTGGTCATCTCGGCCGCTTCATCATCTGGACCGAGGGTGCTTTCGCCCTACTTGACCAGGTCTTTGGAACCTTTGACAGCCCATCCACCTTCAAGAAGGATTACGTGTATGTCTAGACGCTCTCTATCATATCTCCACTCACCATCACCTCTAGCCTCCCCACAGCTAAGATCACCAACCCCGACGTCACCCGTCTCATCAACAGCACCGAAATCCAATCCGTCGTTCGTCCTGCCAATGCTAAAACACAAAAACGACCCAGGACACAGAAGAAGAACCCCTTGGTCAACAAGGCTGTTCTCTTCCGCCTAAACCCATACGCAAAGGTCCTCCGCCGACAGGAACTGCGTACGTACGCTTTGTCCACTCTTTCCCCAATTCTCATCCTGCCATGCCTAGTTCGTCAAGCGCAAAAGGAGAAAAAGGAAAAGAAGACAGGGTCCGTTGCTGGCGAGGCATTCCTCACAACCCTCTTCGCTCCCTGAAGTGTCTGCTTCATCACTACACTGTAGTTGTTTGTTTTTCGTTTTATGGCCAGCATGTCTCATGTGCATCTATGTCATGCCCGCAAAATACATGGGGGATATCCGTCAATGTTTGACAAGTGAGCTCGAGATTTACAAAATGGATATCAATGATGGTAGCAACATGTCGGTAGGTATACAGATCGTTATAAAAGCGTGTCATAAAAGCGCGTCTGTGTCGATGGCGTTCGCCAACACACATCATCAAGGTATCGTGTCGACACATCAGGGACTTAATCTTTTCCCGAGACCACAAATTGCCCCTCGGTCAAGTTATTCAATGCATCTTCTTCCCTGTCAAGTTTGCGCACGGAGAACCAGAACACGATCCCAGTGACTCCCGC